>JAJOZX010000506.1:950000-1020000 GCA_023014485.1 Bathynomus jamesi
GGAAAAGATTAAGAGAGAGAGAGAGAGAGAGAGAGAGAGAGAGAGAGAGAGAGAGAGTGAAGGGTATTTTACCTCCACAGACGACCATTGAGAGCGTCCGTATTCGAAGATTGTGAAATGCTTCGTGGCCAGAATCCCTTTTCAAAAAATACGTTCAGCACTTTAAGGGTTTTTGCTTTTTAAATTTATGGGTTCCTCTTTTCCCGATGTGAATTTTATAATTATTTCATGATTTAAGGTATGCAGGTTTGTATTTTAGTATATTATCATTATAATATTTTGTTAAAATATTATTTTATTTGTGGTAATATTTCCCTATTCAAGAAGCGTCTCTCGTTTCAGTCAATCAATCGAATTATTTGCAGTGTCATGCATGAAATTTAAATCCAAAATCAGCGTAATTGAATTACAAAATTATGATTAAAAAAAGAATGCGGAGAAGCCATAGAGCGAAAACGAAATTTAAATTTACGATAAATTATAGAAACTAATTACTAGTAATAATTTATAGTTAATTACCAATTTGGTAAACAGTTCGAAGTATAAAAATTCATTACATGCCTTCATTTTTCACTAATATTAGTTTCTGGTCAGTTGACGGTACGCTCTAATTAATAGAATCACCCAGTGATATAAAATTCTAACAATTATTCAATTCTGAATAGTTTTCTCTTTCATCAAAGTCGGTGCAATACGGTACAGTACGGCACAGTTCCTCCTATATACATACATATCATCCAAGTGTGGGTTAATGATTATTGTGCGTATTCTTTGGAACTTTTATACGATCTAAATTCTTCCAGTTAATGATTAACCTTTGAATGGGAGCTAAATGCAAGTTAATGATCTGGTTACGTAGTCTTAAACTTTTGGGGAAAAAAACCAAGTAAAAAATTATATACATGTTCTTATGTTATAATCACTTTCATATAAAAAGTTATGTGTTGAAATATTTACATTTTATAAATATTATTCGATCTTTTCATTCTTTAATTACTAATTTTGCATTTCATGAATATAAATAACCTATTCCAAAGTGTAAAGTGAAATTTGCATAGGCTGTTTGTACAAGTGCAAATTTTAGGAACCTAATAATAGGTTATTTATCTGGCGAAATCTGGCAATATTTTGTACCGTAAGACAAATACTTGCCATCAACCGCCTTTTTAAGCAATTTGAGAAATTTGAATGTACGTTTCATGTCTCAAAGTATAACTTGAAAACAAAGGGCGCAATCAATTGATAGAAAAGTTTAGGAATTTAAATTTTTAGGATTTTATTTATTTAAATTTATACTTTACATTAGCTGCATTTTTATATTTATTCGTTATTGTTGTTCTCTGAAATGAGGGTTTGGTTCGGAACTCAACAGTGGTAAAATGTGGGTCACTTCTTGCATGACGACGATGAAGGTCAGAATTTTGTAAATTGAGAAAACATGAGAGAGAGAGAGAGAGAGAGAGAATTATACAAATACAAAATAAATTTGTTTAATGAAATCCCACAAACACATACAGAGAGAGAGAGAGAGAGAGAGAGAGAGAGAGAGAGAGAGAGAGAGAGAGAGAGAGAGAGAGAGAGAGAGAGAGAATGAAATTAAATCTAAAGTATCTGAAATAACTCTTCATGCCTCGTCACTGAAGACATGTGACGTGAATTCAACACTTCTTTTCAAGCGAGAGACAAATTTAGATTTCAGTGATGACATTTAAAAGATTTTGATTCAAAATTCGCTTTTTCAATTTTTCCACACAAATATGTCGTAATTTCTACACTGTAAACAAAAACACAACATGAATGTACATTCATCTGTGTCATTTCATATATATATATGTGTGTGTATATATATATATGTATTGAAGTTAAGTTTTTGAGAAGTTTTCAAGGCTTAAGACCAAAGTTCAGAACGTTTCAAAGTCGGAAACGGAACTAAAAATCGATATAAAAAATAATTTAAAAAAACGCAATTTCCAATTCATTTGGTTTTTTTTCCTAGTTTTAATTATATTTATCCTTTAATTATTTATTTTTTAATCTATATCTCGGATTAAATTGATAGTCTGTTTTAACATTGGGTCTGGGTTGTAGTTGGATGGGAGACCGTCCTCCGTATCCAGATTATGTAGCGACCCGTGGTTCGGATCCCACGTAAAGCAGTAGGTCCCTTCCTTCATATGACATTAGATGTTGCGAAGGAGGTTAAACAACCCCAATCATCATCATCATCATTTTGTTTTAAATTTTCTGTACCATTGTTTGGATTTCATGTTCAATATATTTATTATTACTAACATTTTCTTGACTAAAGATCAACCCTAAGCTCGCATAAAATCGTCTGGCGTTAACCAGAATGAAATCAGTAAAAGGGATACTATATATCAAAAGGTTAAGAATATATATATATATAAATATATATATATATATATATATATATACAGTATATTATGGCGTATATGTATATCATCCAGTTGCTTAAAATGTAGATAAAGTTGGGAAACCAAAAAATTAATATAGAGTATAGGTTTCCACGTTCTCAAGAAGAGTTAGGACACGTCTGGGCATAGAAACAATAAGTACTTGTGTCATGATATGGTCAAAGATTTATCAGTTTTGATAAAGTTTCCTTTCCAGTCGTTGGAAGATGTCTTTCTTCTCGTGGTTAAGATCCAAAGGCTCCTAACGTGTCGGACGGGGTTCACGTCAGAATTGTAGGTGCCTATAGACAAGAATTTGGAGCTCTCTCTCTCTCTTCCACTGAACTGGGAATTTAGAGGTGTGCCATGCTGAACAATCCGCTTGCAGTAGTTTCTATTTAATTGTAAAATCCCTACTAGAACTGCAGAAACACATTATTTATTGTCAAGAATGAATATGGATTTAGCAGAATTAAGATGTCCTCCGATGAATACCACGCAAGTCAATGTTTCCGGCATTCCAAATCACTGTTCGCTGTCCACTGCTGCTTGTGGGTTGTAAACAGAATTCTGAAGCGTTTCACGAGCCATTTTCCACAATCCTGTCCATCAATACTAATTAAAGTGAATCATTTTTTAGAACAGAATATACCTCCAAAGTGCTATCGGTTAGTGTGACATCTTTGTTCACATTCGTTTTCGTCTTACAGTAGCGGTTAGAAGCAGAGGTTTTCGACGATAACGGGCCCACGATAAACCTATAACCCATGCAGTTTACAGTAACGAAATTGAGTTAGTCGTTGTGACAATGACATTATTTGCGGAGTCAATAAGCTTTCCGAGGATGTTAAATTTGGCCTAGAGAACAAGGGCTCTTTGGTGTCTTTCTGTAATTACTGATGGCCGTCCCGGTCTTTTTTTATTAGGTTTTCGTTTACTTGACGAAAACTTGTTGTAATGCTATAAACGAACTGATCAGTCTGTCTATCATTCCACCACGGATAAATAGTGACGTATGACGAGCACCAACCCTTGTATAAATTCGTTCAATGAAAAACACGTTCTGTTTGTATCCTAAACACCAACCATGCACTTAGAACAGGTTATTCCAAAATATTTCTCAGATTTCTTTTAACAATCGGTTAAATCTTATTTTAAAAGTTGAAGTTTCCTCTTTTCGGTGGTATACAGGACATTTCACCACACTTTGATATTCTCTCTCATTTCAGCAAATAATTACATAAGGCCGAAATCGAAAATCTAGGAAAAGCCGGTTGAAGAAATGAAATCTAATTTGTCGTCACATCAGGCAAATTTCTGCGTGACACAGGCCTTGAAGTGTCCACCCTGACAACCCTGAGACATGCGCCACTTGCCAAGGCCACTAACTGATCAGTATCCTTACGCTCCATGTCTTGGTGTAGGACAATATAGACTCTAAAGCACGTGAGCGTGAGAATGCGTTGAATTGTCTACCCATGCATTCAGGAAGGCGGTGGACACATCTAGCAAATGCTGTAGATCATTTTATGCAAGTAGCAAATTTCAAATTACTTCCCTACTCTAGTAATAAATGAATTACACATTCTTCCATCTCCTACCGGGATTTCCCCAGATATTTTTTAGCTCGAGATCATGATTATTCACTGAAATGAGAGCGGTGTCGAAGTGTGGCAAAATGTCTTGTATACCACTCGAAAGAGGAACTTCAAGCTTTAAAATAAAACCTAGAACCACTTCCCATAATCTCGTATTCAAAAAGTCCCACAATTTCTAATTTAAATGCGAGTATATAGCTCTTGGAACACACACACACACACACACACACACACACACACACACACACACACACACACATATGTTTTATATCACTGTAAGAATCGCATATTTACGTGAGAAAACATTTAATTTTTTTCTGAGTTGCACCTTAAAATGTTACATGCGAATGACAGAAAACGTGACATCCTTCTGACATCATAAATTCGCGTGTAACATTATTCAACGATTTATGTCACGGTATGTAGCGCAATTCGCTCATGAGCCACTTGTGAGATGTATATGACCATAATATGGAATTCACTTATTATAAACCATGCAACGTAAGTAGGCTGTACTGATATATATATATATATATATATATATATATATATATATATATATTATAAGGTATTCGCAATAAATTAAGACTATCTTCTAAATTTCATTAAAACGTATTTTATTAAGTTATACTGAGATCAAAAGTTATGTAGATTTTATCGAGGCTGACAAAGCTGGTTATACAACAGCTGGTTACAGAAGCTGGTTATTCTTGCCTTGTGTATGACTTTAATTTTATCTAATACTTTTAATTATATACATATATATTTTTTATATATATATATACATATATGTAAATGCTTTTATTAGTCGAATTAATTCAAGGTAATGCATGTGGCACTCATCGTCGAATCAGGATATCAAAGTTGTCAAATGTTCTGTCAATTATCAATTATTAGAAATCGTATTGTAAATTAGGTTATTTATTTAAGTTTTTAAATACCATCGAAATGCATGACAGCTGAAGCCGTTTTTATGCCCCTGAGAACGTGTGTGTGTGCGTGCGTGTGTGTGTGTGTGTGTGTTTTGTTGGCTATCTTACGCAAACCTCGACAATTTTCAGGATACATGGCGAGTTCATCGCGACATGAATTTCAGCGTAGCGAAATTAACGGTGTCGCCATAGATTCAGACTTTATTAGAAACCCTTAAATACCATTAAAAAAAAGAATATGTATTGAAGGTTATGTTAGGTTAGATTAGGTTAACTAGATTATTAAATTAGATTAAATGTCGCTATCTATCCACAATTTAAAATACACAAAAATATCGTAGTTTCATACGGTAGCCATGTCTGTGTGTGTGTGTGTGCGTGTGTGCGCGTGTGTGCGTGTGCGCGTGTGTGCGTGTGTGTGTGTGTGTGTGTGCGTGTGTATGGGTATTTTCAAAGGAACTTGGAATGTAAGGTCGAGCAGTCATCTTACACCTCGTAATTTTTGGTTGATTTCTTTTCACATTAATTATTTCCTATTTTTAATCCAATGTTGCGTACCTTGAATATTGAGTTTACAAAAGCCTCAAGACGCATGCGCAATTATGCAGACCCAAAATTGCTTATTTTAAGGTATTATTCAGACAGAAATTTTATTTTTAGGATTTTTTTTTTCAAGTATTTCTTATCCATTATTTGTACTTAATAAATAGATCTTAAAACGTATATTTCTCATTCATTATTTACCGAATGTTAAAATATACCGATATGGGTATAAAATACCCAATCAAGATATAATATAATGAATTCCGTGCCAATGAAATATAATAGAAATATGGTAATTTTCAATTTGGAAAATTGATTATTTTTGGATACATTTCTGAAGAGCGTTGAAATCTCCACTTATAATTTGAGATTACTTTTACCCTTATTTTTCGCCATTCTCTTTCGTATTTTTAATCATTTATTATCCCTTTTACTTCAACATTTCCGTTTCATTTTTACGTTTAAGCCAAAGTGATGATAAAAAAAAAGGGGTTGAAGGGGAACTCTTGACATTTCTCTTGTCACGTACATCGAAGAATTAAAATTCTATTTAAAAGTTAAAAAGTTATTGAATAAGATTGCTTTTTCAGAATTACCTTCCCTATACCTCAATCGCTCACGACATATATATATATATTAATTTATATGAAAAGAAGTTTTATATATATATATATACATATACACACACACACACACACTTACTGTATGCAGAGGCTGAGGTTATTCCAATGAGAACTGAAAGTAAACTCCAGAGAGTTCTTGAAAAGGGCATTATGTAAATCCAGAGTATAATAACGCACTCTAAGAACTATATCACTGATTTAACCTCGCAAATTAACAATAAAAACAATAAACTCTCCTCGCCCAATTATAAATTGGGCGATCACGTTGAATAATTAGCTAAAGTCACTTCCAAACTATAATTTTTTTACGAAAAAAATCACACTATTAAGAAAAAATATAACCAAAAAAATCACTTTTTAGACACAATAAAAATGGAACCTTCAATCACCGAAAGCCATTTTTACATCGTTTCTCTTCATCAGTTCCTCCTCCCTGCACCAAAAATTTAAAAATGGGGGTCGACCAAGTTGATTCTTTCGGTCGTTTCACTGTATAGAGAAATCCTCACTCGGTGACGTTCGACGCGGTTCTGAAGCGCTTCAAAATTACCTCTCTGAGAGCCACTCCGAATGCAACGTTGCTCGTAAGGAGTCGAGAATGTAGGTCTCGCGGCACTTCATGCACTCGTAGACAGACGCCCGTACGCGATACGTTTATTAGTATCTTAGTTTATCTACGTATCTATGAGAATTTAGGTGTCTTTTTAAATATGGACCTATATAGATACCTGAAAACTATAACTATATTTACAGTTAAATGTCCCATATATATATATACTGTATATATATATATATATGTATGTATGTGGTTAGAACGATGGTTAGTGTACGTATACGCACAAAGGTGTAAGATCCATTCAGCAAAGTAAACAAAGCTTTGAGAGATAACTTAAAAAAATAAAAAATCAATCAATCCAGAAAATATTTAAATTTCGCTATGACACAAATCGATGTAGAAATTGTTGCTGAAAAGTAAAAATACATATTATTCTCAACATAAACAGAAATATGAAGCAAGTTTACTCTGTATGTGGAAAATGTATACATGCGAAAATGCCATCAACCATCAGGGGCATCTCGGTGGTTGCCCTGAAAAAGGAGTCACGATGAAAAAATTAATTCCACCCCCCTCACCTCCGCCTCTAAAGCAAAAAAAAAAAGAAAAGAAAAAAAAAAGCCAAATCAAGGGCATTATATTTTCATCATCGTTCAGGCAATCAAAATGGTGAAATTATTTAACAAATATATAAGACGTAATTTATTTGCTCAAACTGAACTTCAGTATGTTTAAAAAAATTCGGAATGAACTGAAGACAATCGAGAAGTAGGCTTATATTAATAGAAGACAAATTTAAATATGAATTTATTATACAGGGTGGGCCGTAAGTTTCCATACATAGGAAAAATAAACATTTTTTTATGGACAACCATTTTTATTTATATAATATGCTCTACATGGTTGCCATTGTTTTGAAAACACATTTCAATACGTGTTCTACACTGTTGATGAACACGCATTAGCACAGTTGACGTTATGCTTGTAATGGCGTTGGTGATACGTTCCTTTAGATGATTTATGTCTCGTATCTTTTCCTGATACACCATGGCCTTCAAGTGCCCCCAAAGATAGAAATCAAGGGGGGTGAGATCTGAGGATCTGGGAGGCCACTCCACAGGACCACGCCGACCAATCCAAGCATCCGGAAACTGCTGCTGATTCAAATACCGACGCACGTGAAGACCATAATGAGGTGGAGCTCCATCTTGCTGGAAGTAAACTGGGAAGTTACCTTCCTCGTTTAGCAGGGATGGGAAAATCTCTTCTTGCAACATGTTAATACCTTTCGGCATTAAGATTTCCACTGACAAAAAAATTGGTCCAATAATTCTGTCACCCCATATCCCGGCCCACACCATCACTTTACCGGCACCTTGCATCTTCGTCGGACTCAGCCAGTTAGGGTTAGCATTACTCCAATAACGTATGTTTTGCCGATTAACCTCTCCATTGACGTAAAAATTTGCTTCATCAGTAAACAAGATCTTACGTCAAACGCATATTCTTAGGGTATCTGAAACATAAAAACAAACGTTTAATTTTTCCTATGTATGGAAACTTACGGCCCACCCTGTATATTACAACTGGAACGTATATACACAATATATATATATATATTTAAACTGCAAACACGCAGTATAATTAACGTAAAGAACGACGCTTGTATAGGAGAACATACCGCGCAAGATGAGAAGGAGAGAACGAAACAAATGAAAAAATGAGGTAACCACCCGGGAATCGAACCCCCTTGGGGCATTGGTTTCTGCGCGTATGTAGAGGAATTACGGCATTTGATTGAGTGAGGCCCGTGGTGTAATGGTTATCATATCTGACCGGCAATCGGAAGATCCCGAGTTCGATTCCCGTGTGGTTACCTCATTTTTTCATTTGTTTCGTTCTCTCCTTCTCATCTTGCGCGGAATATTCTCCTATACAAAGCGTCGTTCTTTACGTTAATTATACTGCGTGTTTGCAGTTTAAATGTATATAATGTACGGCATGCGGGAGGTGCCCCCTTGGGGCATTGGTTTCTGCGCGTATGTAGAGGAATTACGGCATTTGATTGAGTGAGGCCCGTGGTGTAATGGTTATCATATCTGACCGGCAATCGGAAGATCCCGGGTTCGATTCCCGGGTGGTTACCTCATTTTTTCATTTGTTTCGTTCTCTCCTCATCTTGCGCGGGATATTCTCCTATACAAAGCGTCGTTCTTTACGTTAATTATACTGCGTGTTTGCAGTTTAAATGTATATAATGTACGGCATGCGGGAGGTGCCCCCTTGGGGCATTGGTTTCTGCGCGTATGTAGAGGAATTACGGCATTTGATTGAGTGAGGCCCGTGGTGTAATGGTTATCATATCTGACCGGCAATCGGAAGATCCCGGGTTCGATTCCCGGGTGGTTACCTCATTTCTTCATTTGTTTCGTTCTCTCCTTCTCATCTTGCGCGGAATATTCTCCTATACAAAGCGTCGTTCTTTACGTTAATTATACTGCGTGTTTGCAGTTTAAATGTATATAATGTACGGCATGCGGGAGGTGCCCCCTTGGGGCATTGGTTTCTGCGCGTATGTAGAGGAATTACGGCATTTGATTGAGTGAGGCCCGTGGTGTAATGGTTATCATATCTGACCGGCAATCGGAAGATCCCGGTTCGATTCCCGGGTGGTTACCTCATTTTTTCATTTGTTTCGTTCTCTCCTCATCTTGCGCGGAATATTCTCCTATACAAAGCGTCGTTCTTACGTTGATATATATATATATATATATAATATATATATGTGTGTGTGTGTGTAAGCCCAACGTGGGCAACGTTGCCCATGTTGGGCTTTAATCATGAAAAAGAAAAACTATAGTATTTGTCATTTACCATTACTTATTCAGGCTATTGTGGATTTAATCTCCCCAGAAGAGTCCCCTATTTCATGCACGGTCTGTGTAATATATATATATATATATATATATATATAAAGCGCTTCAGTGGTGTAATGGTTAGCGTCGCTGCCTACGAATCCATCGGCCCCGGGATTGAGACCCGGTGACGGCAACCGGCGCGCAGCAAAACCCAGCTGTTCATCCTTCCACACAATAAAGAAAGTGGTTGGTAGGTAAATGGGTACCCTAGTTGGCCTAGTGGTTAAGACGCTGGGCTGCTGGTGGGGCGTGGTTCGGATTCTACGTTAAACTGTAGGTCTAAGGTGGAGTGAAAAGCTTGACCTTCGTCAGAATGAACAATTCGGGCGGACCTAACCAAAGGTTTTATATATATATATATATATATATATATATGGCAGAAATGACTATAAGTACTTCAAACAGCTACGTAGAATATGTAGCAGCAAAAGTTGAAAAATTAAATATGGTACTAATTGTAATGTACAGACCCGCAAACACGCCAACCTCAAAATTTTCAGATTCCATTAAAGATGTAAGAAACTGGGTAAAAGATCTACACTCTCCAACCCCAGTATTTTCCTCTGTGGTCATTTTAATATCCCATTCATGAAATATAAAAGGATGGAAAAAAATATATGTATACACCAGGACAAGGAGGGCGCACGGGAAGACCAAGAGCAGGTAAAAATGCTACTAGCTCTAGCTGATGAATTTATGTTAACGCAAGAAATAACAGAAAACACAAGAAAAAACAACTGCCTAAATTTGGTACTTACAAACAACAGCAACCTAATTGATAATGTAGAAATATCCCCAACTATAATATTGGACTATAACATTATTGAAATAACAACCAGTATAAAAGCAACAGGAAAGGAAAGAACACGAACAACAGAAAGAAGCAAATTCAAAATTTTTAATTTTCACTCCAAAGCTATAAACTGGGAAGATGTTGCATTCAGCATGAAAGTAATAGATTGGAAAACCATCTTCAAGGCCAAGACAACGGAAGAGATGCTGATGACCTTAGGGGAGAAGGCGCTGGGAATTGTGGAAAGATATGCCCCAAAAATACAACAAAGAGGAAAGAGAAGCAGGTTCGAGAGACAAAAGAGGTCATTGTTCCGAAAGAGAAAAAGAGTGACTACAAAATTACGGAACTGTAAAGATAACAACATCAGAAAAATATTAAATGATAAACTGCAGAGTATCGATGACGTCATACAGGAACTAATTGAGAAGCATGTAGAAAAAGAAGACGACGGCGCTATAGAAGCAATAAAGGTTAACTCAAAGTACTTCTATAATTTCGAAAAAAGGAAGTCGAAAAACTATGCGATTATAGGACCTCTGAGAAACGAAAACAGTGCTTTATATGATGATCTAACAGAAGTATCTGAAATATTAAGAGTTCAGTACGAATCATCTTTCAGTATACCAAAAACTGACAAACTGATAAGCGATAGAAACGCGTTCTTTGAAGAACTACAAGGGGAAAGTGTAACGGACTTCAACTTTACGACAGATGATATTACACAAGCTATAGGGAAACTAAAAGCACACTCAGCGGCAGGACCGGATAAATGGAATGCCACACTGATCAAAAACTGCAAGAATGCAATCGTTGAGCCCCTATATTGGATATGTAGACGATCACTAGACACGGGAGAAATACCGGGCATCCTGAAGAGCGCGAACATAGTCCCAATATATAAAGGAGATCGATCCGAGGCCAAAAACTATAGGCCAGTGTCGCTTACATCTCATCTCACTAAAATATTTGAAAGAATAGTTAGACAGAAAATCTATGACTTTTTGGAAACTCAGAAAAAATTCAATGATAACCAACATGGGTTTCAGTCAGGCAGATCATGCCTATCACAACTAATGGAACACTACAACAACATTATTGATGCACTTGAAAGTAATGAAAACTATGACTTTGCCAAAGCGTTCGACAAGTGTGACCATCGAATCATAATACATAAACTGAAATATACGGGAATAACAGGAAAAGTAGGGAAATGGATATATAATTTCTTTAGTGAGCGGCGGCAAGTCGTTACAGTACAAGGAGTATCTTCATCAGAATCAGAGGTCCTCAGCTCAGTACCACAAGGAACAGTATTAGCTCCACTACTCTTCATAATCATGCTAACTGACATAAATGAGGACGTTACCAGAGACAGCACAGTAACATCCTTTGCTAATGACACAAAGATCAGTAGAAAAATAAGAAACCCAGAAAATATAGGATCTCTACAAACCGACATGAACAGAATCTACAAGTGGATGGAAGACAAAAATATGAAGTTTAACACTGAGAAATTTCAGCTGGTAAGGTACGGAAAAAAAGACCTAAAATCCACGGAATATTATACCCTAAATGGACAGGAAATTCAGAGAAACGCTAGAGCAAAAGATTTAGGGGTTGTCATGACTGATGATGCAAAATTTAAAACACAAAATAAGATAGCAGTAAACAGAGCAAAGAGAATAACTGGGCAGATACTAGATACACCATTATTTACACTTGGAAAATAATGGAGAAACTAGTCCCTAATCTTACTCTGAACCCTGTAACTCCCCAAACAACAGTGGAAGGTAGAAAAGGAAGACTGTGTCCTGTTCCCAAATTAAAGGCGAGACAGGGAACATCCTTAACCCTGAAAGAAAATAGTTTTGTTGTGAGAGGACCAAAACTGTTTAATCAGCTGCCCAAAGACCTAAGGAACACGAATGGTGCTGCAGTAGACATCTTCAAAAGAAGATTAGATGCCTGGCTCAGAACAACCCCCGGGCGTACCTGGCTATGTAAGGTGGAGAGTACAAGAAACCAACTCACTACTTCACCAGGCCAACTCGAGAGGAGGGGCGACAAGCTTGACCTTCATGAAATGAGGAATCATCGCACAGAACCTTTGAAAGGTTGAAAGGTATATGGGATAGTTCGAAGTTTGCTTTTGCACTTATACCAGAGCTACCATGCATGAACTTAAAAACAATAAAAATATTAGTAATACACAGAATTTCGATCATTTGCATTATCTAATTCAAGGATGATCAACTTCTGTTGGCCTGGGAACACTTTCTTTCAACCCCAGGTGCCCTGGGGCCCGGGAGAGGTGAAATAAAATAAAACTAATAACTCAGAAAGTGTATAGCCGTCAAAAATGAAACAATGTTATTGCATTACAATGTACGAGTGCCAATGATGCCAAAATACTTCAATAATAACACTATCTATTTGTTAGAAATTTTCCAACAAATATTTCTAGGCCGAGGGCCAGAAAAAACTGCCTCACGGGCAGGATGCAGCCTGCGGGTCACCAGTTGATCATCCCTATTCGAATTAACCCCATTTCAAAAAATTCAAATGGAAGGTGAAAGACCATGTAGAAAGAACAACCCCATCTAGAAGCACAATTATGATTCTTTGATAACTTATGGTCACGCTAATTTCTAGACCTATACCGATACACTGTCCATTTTATATATATATTATATATATATAATATATATATATATATATATATATATATATATATAATATATATATATATATATATATATATATATATACATATATATATATATATAAAGGAATATGACGACCAACGCTGACACAAGCATTATTACTTCATACGTTTCGGAAAAATAATTACCATACTGAGTGAAGTCCTATAATATTAAGAGTGAAAGAAATGCTTTAATCATTTAATGTTGGATTCATATTATATTTACACAAATATTGTAGAATTCTAAGGTCTAATTGAACAAATTAAACAGCTGTATAGAACTAATGATTAAAAAAAAACAGAAATGAATACAGTAGGCCTAAGGTAGAGCAAATGTAGGATATACATAATCCAACCGAAGAAGTATGTGACGCTAAATTAAATAAAAAAATAATAAACGCTTAAAATCTCAAGTTTCTCATTCGACACTTTGTGGATATTTCAATTTGTCATTTATTAAGTCCAAAAGGATAGAGCAAAATACTCGTACATACAACAAGAGCAAAGAAAATATATGGTAGAGGAGAACAAAACGAGAAGAGTCACACACGAGTTTACGTTAGGCAATGAAATAGTGAAAATGTTAGAAAAATGGGATCAGGGCCCCCAGCCTTCGTTAGTTAGCCTTATAAGGCTAACTAACGAAAATCTCACGACTTAACGAATTGTCAAGGGCGTACGGTTGACCTAACGATTGGTTAGGTTAAGTCGTGATATTTTCGTTAGTTAGCCTTATAAGGCTAACTAACGAAGGCTGGGGGCCCTGATCTTCAGGTGATCCGAAAAATGTTTACATCTTCTACTCAGAATTATTAACACATTAATTACTAACTAAAGAACAGCGCCCACTATGGAAATAAAACAATAAAAATATTGCACTTTTCAATAAAAGCCTGGTAAACTTGCACGTTACATGATACTAAGACCACAAACTGGACCACGTACTAAATAAACAGATTGGGAACAGTTTTTCGCGATAAACCTATAAACTAAAGGTTTCATTTTCTAGAGATGTTACAAGTACTCGAAAAAGATGCATCGAAAAAACTTTAAGAAGAAATAAGTTTAACAGAGAAAAGCGAACATTATTTCGCGAGAAAAAGAATAGTTACGAGTATAAAGAACGACAGTGCATGACAATAAAATAAAACACAATCACCGAAAATTGGAATCTCTAAATTATATATAAATATATAACAACACAAAGGAAGATATTCATTCGATTTAGAAAATTTCAAAATATTTCTTTTTCTTTTCAGGAAGAAAAACAAATGATCGAAGGATTGTAGAACCTCTGACGAAGGAAGTTAGTTTACATTCGAAGATAAAGGGACATCTTAACCACTAAGAATAATAAAGAAAGAAGCTTTCAAAGTTTTTTACTGAGTTTGAATTACATGATGTATACAGGGTGTCCCATAAGTCCGGCATCATAGGAAAAATAATAAAAAAAGGCAAAACAAAAGCTTTTATTTACAGAACGTGCTCAATATGTCCACCATTGTTTTCAATACACAAATTCAGGCGTGATACCCAGTCAGCAAGCACACGGTGAGTGATGTCAGGAGTAATGGTGTTACATGCCCCAATAATGTGCTGCCGCAAATGTTCAACACTCCTAATTTTCTCTACGTATACCAGCGCTTTCAAGTGGCCCCAGAGATAAAAATCTAGTGGCGTGAGATCCCGGCTTCTAGCTGGCCATTCCACAGGCCCTCGACGTCCTATCCAATGACCAGGGAATTGTTGGTACAGGTATTCCCTTACTTGGGTGCTGTAATGTGCAGGAGCGCCGTCTTGCTGGAACCACGTTGGGAAATTTCCTTCTTCGTTCAAGACACTGGGAAATGCTTCTTCCTTGAGCATACGTAGGTAGGTGCCTCCAGTGACATGTTCATCGAAAAAGAGGGGGCCAATGATGCGATCCTTCCAAATGCCACACCATACCATCACCCGAGACGCACCTTGTTCCTTTGAAGAGGTATATCAGTGAGGGTTGTTTAGAGACCAGTAGCGGGTGTTCTGTCGATTTACCTCACCATTTCCATAAAAAACAGCCTCGTCACTGAACAGAATGGTGGACGGGAAATTGGCATACCAAGCATAAGAAAAATATGAATTATGGTTTGTAGAAATAGAAAAATATGAAGTTCTCCTATGATGCCGGACTTATGGGACACCCTGCATAATATTTCATAAGATCACCTTCAACATTATGCATGTTCATATTACGGTAAATCACCCAGCTATTGTCACCTGATCATTAGTACCCGAGGTTCAGTGAGTAACATCGTTTCCCTATTGAGGTCGGGAGTTTGACTCCCGATGGTGCTGGTCAGTAATAATCCAGGAGTTAACGCAATAAATCGCATTAGTCTGGTCTGGGCAAAGTGTAAGTTCACGGCCCTCCTCACTTATTATTTGTATTATTGTCACCTGATCACCGTCACTTCTGTCGTAAAGGCACTGTTAGTTGGTTGGGGTTTATAGTTTAACCTCTTAAGCTAAGAAGGGATTTACAAAGAAGAGCTACAATTTAATGTGGAATCTTTGCAACTCCCTTTTGTATCCATCCTTGCCTTCCTCTGAGTCAACGACCCATCAAGAATGCTTTAGATCAGAAGTAACGACAGGTAGGTGTTTTATCCTATGCAGGTGAGACTTTATGCCAGTACAATTTGTTCAAGTTTTCTGAAAATGATACACTGTAAAAACTGCGTTTTAATGTTAAACGTATAAGAAAACATGCTTACGAGTTTAGAAATGTACTTAACGTAAAAACTTCTAACATATTTCTAAACAAATTTTATTAAAACACGTTGTATAGAATATAAAATGCGTTTGGGCTTCAAATATGTTCTGAGGCACTGTTCCATGTTTTATCGTACAACACTTGTAATGCTAAACACGTTTTGATACTTATGTTTTGCATTTAAATGTAATTATAAACAAGTATCAATATGTGAACTGATATAACACGTGTTACCTCTGATTGCCTGGCGTAAAACAGTCATGAAAGCTCTTAAAAGAATGAATCAAAGTATTTTTGAATATTCATGAATCAGTATTGTTTTGTCACTGTGAAGGAAATTATTTTTTAAATTTTTAAATTTGCCCTGTCTGCGTATGCGCGCTGGTCTTCTTCATGTCAATTCAAGATTTTAGTTTATATGAGAAGGCGCGCAGGTAAATGAACTTTAGAAATTAATTTAAAGCACGCTCATTGCGGCCCACGTTATAATTACTTAGCCACTATTACAAAGTATTCTCAGTTTTATACAAAAAGTTGGAGCAAGTGTAGTTTACGTCCGCCTGTGGTGCCTAGTGTAGTTTACGTTCCCCTACATTATCCTAGTGTAGTTTGCATTTCCCAACTTTGTCCACGTATACCTAATCAAATAAAACGTTAAAACTAACGAAAATATTGCGACTTAACCTAACAATCGTCAATTTATAATATATATTATATATATATATATTTATATATATATATATAATATATATACACACCTCGGTGGTGTAATGGTTAGCGTCGCTGACTACGAAACCATCGGCCCCGGGTTCGAGACCCGACGGCAGCCGGCGTGCAGCAAAACCCAGCTGTTCATCCTTCCATACAATAAAGAAAGTGGTTGGTAGATAAATGGGTACCCTAGGTGGCCTAGTGGTTAAGACGCTGGGCTGCTGATGGGGCGTGGTTCGATTCCACGTAAACTGTAGGTCTAAGGTGGAGTGAAAAGCTTGACCTCGTCAGAATGAACAATTCGGGCGGAAGCTAACCAAAGGTTAAGGCAAAGGTTATGATGCGAATCCACAAGGAAAATTTAAAAAAGTTTTAAAAACTTCCTTGTGGATTTGCACCATTCATTCATTCACGTGTTTAATTGTGAAATTCATCCCATATATATAATATATATATATATATATATATATATATATATATACACACATTGACGATTGGTTAGGTTAAGTCGTAATATTTTCGTTAGTTTTAACGTTTTATTTGATGGAATCATTTAAAAAATGTCTCCTAAAGATCATAGTGAAGTTTACTTCCCCAACTTTGAACTAGTGTAGTTTGTGTCCCCTTTTGCGTCAGGGGGACGTAAACTACACTTCCTCCAAAAAGTTTAATATCACCGAACAGATTGTGTGAAGTAATAAATAAATACTAAAGTTTCGTTACTTAAAAATTTAAATTTGAATTAAATATACCTCAGCATGTAGAAGAGTTCCCTATGACTTAAGTTCAAAAATGTACTAAGCTTAGTAATGTAAGTTTGGATCACCCGAAGATCAGTGCCCCCAGCCTTCTTTAGTTAGCCTTATAAGGCTAACTAACGAAAATATCACGACCTAACTTAACCAATCGTTAGGTCAACTGTACGTACGCCCTTGACGATTGGTTAGTTTAGGTCGTGATATTTTTGTTAGTTAGTCTTATAAAGCTAACTAAAGAAGGCTGGGGACCCTGATCTTCGGGTGATACGTAAGTTTTTATCGACCATAATTTTTTGAAGGTTTTTATCGTAAAATATACTTCCTGTTTCATAAATAAACTTCTGAAGTGTAATTGCTGTTTTCATTTACGTTCAATTATTCCCGCGTCATATGACAACATTATATCAAATAATGCCAAATCTCTAAAGATGTTCAATATCGTCAGTCAAACATCAAGAAATGTGCAGTTTTGAATATGTTTAAAAAGAGGAGACAAATTATATGTTTAGAAAGGTTATTCATATTTATTTTCAGAGGATCGTATAGATTTTCTAACCTAACCAGACCTAACTTGCGTGATATCGACCTAACCCAGTCGATATAATGCAACTAAATCAGTGGCAATTTTATGCGTGTATATTTTACAAAAGTCAGATTTACCCTTCAAAGAAGTTTAAAATTTTATTCGGACTGACACAGATACTTTTATTCAACAGCAGAGCCAAGACTCTTCTGTATTAACGGGTTAATGTAAGTTTTAACTGGTTCTTATTATGAGGAGAAGATTGTAGGTACCAATCGACCAGGGAAGTACTCCTTGGAGGGACGTTAGTCAGGAGACGGAGTGCTGGAACTCCCGTTTATCCCGTCATTGTCCTCCCGAGCTGATCTTTCCCGTGTCTCATCTACCCTGTGAGCAGTCCAGCATGCTCTCAAACACACTGTTCTCCTCACTATGCATAAATGCATTTTACACACTACACAATCTTTTCAAAATTAAAAAGAAAGTTATTAAGCATAATATTTGCATTTTGGGTCTCTTCTTCTCTTTCTATGGGTGGGCGTTTCTGCGGGCGTTCGCCCTTGGCCCCTGAGTTTTGCATAAAAAAAATTATAAAAATTAAGTTTAAAAAATAACACCGAAAAAGTCTTTGTTTACGTTTAAAACAATTTATTATTTCCAACTTAAATTTTTCGCTCCGTGAACAGTTCGAGGAACATTTTTCGACGCAGGAGAACCCCCCCCCCCATTAATTTAAAGAAAGGAAATACTGCACCTCTATTTAAAAGAGGAGACACCCAAGTCATACGCAAAGAACAAAAAACCGGTGATACTGGCATTAAATATCATGAAAATATTCAAAAGGATGAAGAGACAAATTCATTAAAATTAAAGGAATATCATATATATATATATAATATTAAGGAAATAAAGTCGCATTAAGAAATGAATTTATTGGAGCACAAGTTTACTGCCTATTCTAAAGTCTTCAGTACCTGATGAAGACCTGAGAATCGGCCGAATGTTAATACTACTGATAAATCCATTTCTTATCTTTATTCCCTTAATAATAAATAATAATAATAATAATAATTCAGCTTAATCGTAAATGACAATATTCACCTAATATAGTAGTAATAATCTTGATACTTTCAAAGAACAAGCAAAATATAACACATTATATACTAAGTATGCAAAAGCGACGCTAAATCTTCTTCTATACTATAAAATCCTGTCTGTTTGTAGACATTAAATACACCATGTATTTACTATTAAACGATTCTGAACATAAAAATAAATGCGCTTTGCTTTGTTTCAACTTTTTACTCCAGCCCCCAATTACCCCCCAATTACTGAGGGTTCAGTTATTTGGTCAATAAAACTATAGAAAAGGACGCAGCAATGAAAATTTTAAGCTTCACATCCAAACCCATTGTATCAAGATTTGTGAAGCTTAAGATTTTCGTGGTTGCGTTCTTTTCTATAGTTTTATTGACCGAACAATTGACTCCCCAGTAATTGTGGGGCCACAGGCCCCAGCACCGCAGGTTTAGCCAAATGGGCCCGTAGGGCTACGTAAACTATGTAAATGACCATATACTGTAACTTCTTCAAAAGACGAAGCTTAGTGTGAAAGTCTGAGAAGTACTAAACAGAATCAGAGGTGTCTATAACTAGCTCAGTAAACGGGAGTACGAACTCCATTTCTACCAAATATATGATCTTCACCGGCAATTCTTGCCTGAAGATAATATATACATATATAGGTGTATATATATAAATAGTCTTAATCGAAATGTTGTGCAGAGTCGTTTTTTTTCTATTTTTAATTAAAAAAGTCTTCCTAATTGTACAACTATCTTGCCTTTAAATTTAACACATTACTGTCTTCAACTGACGCTACAAAACTCATAAATAGGTTGAAAACGTAAGAGATAGGAATCTATTGCAAATAAACACGAAAGAAAATATGGATAATACAGATTATACAGTTTTTACAATATATATATATATATATATATATATATATATGTATATATATATGTGTGTGTGTGTGTGTGTGTAAACAAAAAAAAACAGTTTAAAGATTAAAAAAATGAAGAACTGATTGTCAAAAGCGATTTGGCGCTTAATGGACAGGAAATGTACGATGTACAGTTGCGGAAAAAGTTCTCTGAAAAAAATAACAGGTCATAAAAACCTCAAAAAATGAGTAATTACCAAATTTTTACTCTTGTAAAACCTTATTCTTTTAAAGGACTATATATATATATATATATATATATTTTTTTTTTTTTCCTTACGAAAAGCGACAAAAATTACAAAATATTTATTTTGAATTACTAAATTACTGAATATCCCTAAATATTATTTTTTAGAAAAATTTCGGCCATTCCCCCCCCCCCCCCCTCAAATGTACAAATTCGAGTGACAGACTAAGATAGCAATAAACAAAGCTAAAGAATAGTATGTCGGATACACGAAACTTTTAAAAATAGTGAAAAAAATAATGATTGCCTTGGATAGTGCCAAAACGAGAATATTGCTCCAATTGTTTGTCGCCACATTTTTTTAAAAGGAAGAAAATACTCCATTAATTAGAAGAAATACAGAGGAATTAAATTCATTGTACGTCCATAATGAACGAACAACAACACCCAAAAGATAAAATAATGGAAAAAATTTCGGGAATTAAATTTCTCTCTCTCTCTCTCTCTCTCTCTCTCTCTCTCTCTCTCTCTCTCTCTCTCTCTCTCTCTCTCTCTCTCTATATATATATATATATATATATATATATATATATATATATATATATATATATATATATACTGTACATACAGGGCGTCCAAAAAAATGTATACACACTTTAACAGCTGATAGCTCAATTGATGTTTCTTTCTTTCCAAGTTAAACCCATTAGAATTAATAATGGCAGTCAGACTAAGCTTTGAACAAAGGAAATTCATTCTAAAATGCTACTGGAAGTGTGAAAACGCAGTTGAAGTGCAAAGACAGTTTAGGAGGGAGTTTCAAACAGATCCACCAACGCGACTTACCATCACTCGAATTAGAGATAAGTTTGAAGCCGATGGAACTGTTCAGAATGTCCACAAAGCGTTCCGGAAGACCACGGACATCGACAAGCCCCACAAAGCAAGAAAGAGTACTGGAAACGTATCACCAAAGTCCAAGAAAATCTGTGCGGCAAGCGAGTCGTGAGGTAGGAATTTCAGAATCGTCTGTCCAACGCATTTTGAAGCGCTGTCAATGTAAAAGTTACATTCCAAGATTAGTCCATGCTATTAATGAAGATGATGATGATCCGGACCGAAGAGTGGAGTATTGCGAGTGGTACTTGGCACGATGTGGATGTGGATTGGACGAAGGGGTTTCGTAGAATACCCTCCGCGTTCACCAGACCTCACACCACTAGACTTTTTTTATGGGGATACTTAAAAGACAAAGTCTACGCTATAAAACCTGCAACAGTCGCTGAATTGAGAGCAGCCATTGAACGAGAATGCACACAAATACCAAACGAAATGTTTCGTGATGTTTGCGATTCCATTGCTTCGCGTTATCAGCAGTGCCTGGACCAGAACGGAACGTCAGTTTGAAAACAGGCTTGACAAAACAATTAAATAATGTCTGTAGATTCTATTACATTTTGAAAATGAAATGTATTTTAATAAACACTGCCTTTATAATTATTTAAAGTGTGTATACATTTTTTTGGGACGCCCTGTATATGAAAATTATTTCACGAAAGTAACACGTGAAAAATATTTATGATGAATAAAACCACGAAGGAAAGGAAACACAGAATGGTGCTCAAGCGCTTTCGTCTAGTGACATCCTCAGGAACACTGAGGATGTCATTAGGATGTCATTAGACGAAAGCGCTTGAGCACCATTCTGTGTTTCCTTTCCTTCGTGGTTTTATTTATTATTATATATATATAATATATATATATATATAAAATTACGTTTGTGTGTCCCAAAAATGCGGTCACCTTTTTCACTGGGTTAAGAAACCCACAATTCCAAGAATAACTTAAATGAAACAGAAATAATATTAAATCCTTTATATTGTCCTTAAAATGAGAGGTAGTTTATTTAAATCGGATGAGTAGTCTTTTTACAAATTCAACTTGAGCAATAGTTGCAAAAATTAAAGAAATTTACAAAATAAAAACAAATTAAATATAACATTAACGTAGCAAGTATGCAATGTGTCCTCTATTATTATCAATGACCAATTGTAGCTTTGTGCGCCACTGGCGAACTGCTGTAGAAATGATGTCTTGCTCGAGCTCATTCCGTGCTGTTAAAATGCACTCTCAAAGTTGATTGCCAGCTTGAATATTTGTGTGTAATCTATGTCAACTAAATGTCCTCATATGAAAGTGAACTGGATTTAAATCCGGACGATTTGGTGGCCAATCTTCTGGCGCGATAAAATGGGACATTGTTCTTGCGAGTATGGTAGTATGCAATTCTCACCGTACCTTTCAATTTCAAGTAACATCTTACTCAAGATATCGTCACAGAAATGTTTTGAATCAATTTTCACACCTTTATCGACGAAAACACTGGATGTTTGTCCTAAACAAGAAACACCAACAGAAACCATCACAAACTCATTGAAGTGATGGAATGTCTTGCTTTTTTCTTACATTAGCGTACATTCTATCGTTTTGCGTATTTCGAAGCCGTTTAATAGTAAAAACGTTTTCATCCGTAAACCAAATGATAGACACGTCATTATTTGATCTAAAACGGCGAAGCAATCGATGTACTGAAATTGTTTTAAAACGGGTGTCATTAGTAGTTCTTCATACACTGAAACTTGAACCGGGATTGTCTTCTTGGCTGCAAATAAGTTCACTTACAGATTCAGTGTTTGCCAGGGTCCTTGCTGTACGCGGTCGTCCACTTTCCGGCTTTCGTGCATGAACTCCCATTTCACGAATTTTTTCCAACAAACGTGACACTCTACGCGCAGCAGCCCAATGTCGATTAGGATAATGTTTTACGATTCTTTTATCACCGAAACCTTTTTCCTTGTGAAGAGAAGTTTGATAACAATTTTGCCTTCTTCAGTTAACCGTACCATAACAATTCTCATGAAATTACTCCCTTCGTTCGCTGCCAAATTAAAACTGATTACCGTGACGGCAATACCGTCTATGCCTGTGTGTACTTCACTTATTATCACCAACCACCCTAACCTAGGCCTACCCTGAATTGACGGGTGATCCCAAAGTTGACCGTAAAATTACGATTCGGCTATTAATCAGTAACTTGAATTTATAATTTTTTGTACTTTCGTACTGTCAACTCCATTTTTTAGCAACTGTTTTTCAATCTGAATTTACAAAAAGACTACTCATCCGATTTAAATAAACTACCTCTCATTTTAAGAACAATATAAAGGGTTTAATATTATTTCTGTTTTATTTAGTTATCCTTGGTATTGTGGTTTTGTTGGTCGGGGGTAAAAGGTCGCCACTTCTCACTTCTTTATATATATATATATATATATATCAGGCAAAGAGGAAGAAAAACTGTTTAAGTGGATGAAATAATAAGACAAAATACGGAACACTTTCGGATAAAACGTGACTCGTGCCACCACATAATTCGTATACAAAGAAGACAATTAAGTTTTCAAAATAAAGAAAAACCAACTTAAGAATTCAGATGAACACTTCTTGCACGGAATAATAATAATAATAATTGTTCAAGAAGGCCAGAAACTGGAACAGCCCCTCAGGTCAAACGACTTAACTCCTGGATTCTAATTACTAACACCAATGAGACGAATACCTGACCTCGGTGTCTTCACCTTGTTTATAAGAAACGGTGCTATTTACTGAACTACTACTGGACGCTGGTTTCTTAAATGGAATCGTTTACATATCATTTTATTTTGTTATTTTCTCGCATCTATACGGCCTACGCCCTATCTATACACATTCTATTCATACTTTTACTACCTTAAATTAACCTAACATGCGCTAATTTAACCTAACGTAACGTGCAGGACATTTATGCATTAAAAGTCTCATAGCCAAACTTTTTGTTTCGTAAATACTATAGAATTACTGTTCTCTCTCTCTCTTCTCTCTCTCTCTCTCTCTCTCTCTCTCTCTCTCTCTCTCTCTCTCTCTCTCTCTCTCTCTCTCTCTCTCTCGGACTACTCGATGTTGGGCAGTAATATCGAGGTGACTGATTTAGAAAAGGACTTGGGTGTGCTAATTAGCAGCGACCTTAAGTTTACGAAACAGTGTGTAGAGGTGGAAAAGAAAGCCCAGAAACTATTGGGTTATATCAGGAGGCAATTTCAGTTTCGGAACAAGGAGATTGTGCTCTCACTGTACAATTCCCTTGTTCGGCCGTACCTGGAGTATGCTGTGCAGTTCTGGTCGCCCACCCTCAGGAAAGATATTGAGAGGCTGGAGCGAGTGCAGGCGAGGGCCACAAAGTTAATCCCTTCCGTTAGGCATATGGGCTACAATCGACGGTTACGCGCCCTGAACTTGTTTTCGCTTGAAACTCGGAGGCTGCGCGGTCAACTGATCGAGGTTTTCAAGCTCTTACGATGGTTCAACGATGTCGATTTTAGAAGTATGTTTAGTTTAAATGATAACCCAACTCGCAACAATGGTTGGAAGTTGGATTTGAAACGGTTTAGGACTAGTGTGTGTGGGAATTACTTTACGTATAAGATCTGTGACACATGGAACAGGTTACCTTCGGAAGTTGTGAACAGTTCCTCTGTGGATCAGTTCAAGAAAAGGTTAGACGAAATCTTGCACACTATTTGAGTGTGTAAAGACATTTAGGACCTCAGTCTGCGGAAATTTCTTTTCCTATAAAATAGTTGATATCTGGAACCAACTTCCCTCAGAGGTTGTTTCCAGTCAAAGTGTAAATCTGTTTAAAAATAGGCTAGACAAAGTACTGAACACACTCATAGTTTAAGATTAAAACCTCAGAAAACTCTGCAGGAGTTCGCTTGCTCGGTGTCTCTGTGAGCAAGCTAAATATAGAGCTATTTATATATTCTCCACTTTCCTGTAAAATTTCCTTGGCTACTTTTCCAGGGTCAAGGTATTTTCTTCAACCTTTTTCCGTACCTGCCTCTGGCAGGGAGGGAGCGGAGGGTGGGGAGAGAGCCTTCTACTTTACTATCCAGTTTTCTACTACTGCTAGGACAGTTGAAAGAAAAATAAACTTTTACAAAATTTTCCCTGGCTCCCGTTGCCATTGGTACCTCCTCGGTATGGGCCGCAAGGCCTTTTGAGGTACTTCTTTTCCTTGTAACTCTCTCTCTCTCATTTATATGCATATACATAAATAATTTATATATAAATACAGTATAGACGGTTTTTGCTAATCCAGAGACAGCTGCACTGCACAACAGTTTTCCATGTCCACCAAATTGATATATGTTCTTTTATGGCTAAATTTAGAAGTTGGACTATTCAATTTGCGTCCTTTTAGACTTCCTCAAAATTGTACAGTTTGAAAAGGTATTTTAAAACTTTTAAAAAAATATGTAACCTCTTAATATCTTTTTAAAATATCAACCCTATTGATTTTAATTACATAAGTCCAATTTTAAAAGGGGGTTTTTTGTAGGTTATAAAATATGATGTAAAAGCATTAAAATTTTGTGTATTTCTTACGTATTAATCATTAAAACTAATAAGCGTAAATTCTAACTGTATATAAAAGTAAAAAATGTATCTCGTCATTGTCTTTAGTCCATTTCGATAAGCAAAAACTCGGTTTAAAATACAATAGAAAATTTGGCAATGATAGCATTACTTCAGACCAAATAAGTTATAATATTGGTCAACTATGAAAAATATTCCCGCTTTATTCGTACTAGTTGTCATTCCACAACCCTAAATTACTCCATATACGTAATAGATTTTGAAGGTAATATACTCGTACATCGCTGTAGAACCATATCCACGATAACAGCCTACCATCGTTCTAATTCCGGTCTGTAATAAGGAAGTTCAATCAAGATTACCACATCGAAGAAAAGTTTATGAAGAAACGCGATACTTTGAATACGATATAGTGAAGTTAGATGTGTAAAACCGCAAATGTTGCAATGAGAGTAATTTCGATGTTTATAAGCGGTAATATTTGAATACAGATTTATTTTTTTTAGAAATAATTATAAGGTTCTTTTTCTATTTAATTTATATTTTATCTTTCGAAAAAAACTTCAAGAAATAATAGATAAAATATATAATTATAAATAGGTATTTTATGGTTAGTTACTTCAAACTAAGTTTAATATTTTTAAAAGGTAAATACTGGATAGGTAGAGTTATAGTGAATTAGTTATATAGCCATTACACCCCAAATAATAATGTCTGGGGCTGTTTAATCTCCTTCGTAGTGGTAAAAGTCACGCGATAGAGGGGACCTACGGCTTAAAGTAGGATCCGAACTATCTACGATACATCATCTGAATGCAAAGAAGGACGGGATCAATCCCAGAATAGGCACCTGAAATCATTTTTAGGTGCTTAATCTGGGATTGAGGCAAAACACAGGTGCTTAATCTGGGATTGAGGAGAAAAAAATATAAACAGTTTTTAGAGATATAATTTCATTGTTTTTATCAATATGAAAAAATCAACTCTAACCTAACCTAACCTAATCTTTTGCTATATCTTCTGCTTTTTTGGATTTGCTTCAGATGGATTCAGAAACATTCGGGTTCATATTGCAGGAATTTATAATATCTAAAATTTTTCTTTATTCATTAAACCACTTTAAACCTTTTATAACTTTGCCTTTATTACATTTGTAATAAACTTTGTATAAACAATAAATTTTGTAATCACCAGGTTTTTTTTATTTAATTCCTTGCAAGATGCCTATTCTGGGATTGAGGTTGAACGCAGGTGCTTCATCTGGGATTGAGGTACATCAGGTGCCTATTCTGGGATTGACCCGAAGGACGCTCACCAATCGAGTTACTGAACAAATCCAGTGTCGCTCTTTGATCTAACGGGAAGAGGTGTCGCGATGTGGTTACGAAGAAGCCTTTTACACCCTAAAATTAGTATATTCACTGAACACTAGGACTAATTTTAGTCTTTACTAACGAAATATTTTAGTTACCTTGAGCAAAATAGGAGTGAAAGGGTAAATATTAATTTTAGTTCAGGTTTTTTACACACAGAGCCGAAATTATGAAAGATTTGATCTGTGTAATCATAAATGACTCAAATGACTTAAATTTGCTCAACCAATGAAAAAATATAAGAAGAGTGGAGCTCATAACTTCGAAGGAATTTATAATTAAAATATGTTGTATTATATTGATAAATAAATAATTAATGGTTTACATCAATATTTAATTAATAATAAGACACAGTTGTGGTAATGTAAGATATTTTTCATACAAAGGCATTGAGTGGCTTATTTCAAAATATATCAAAATAAAACAGCAAAGGGTAATGTAAACGTAACACGAATGGGTTATGTTCTTTTGCTTTAAAAATAACGTTACAGCTAAACTTATAATATATCCTTCCACGTTTTCAAGCGTTACATGAACAAAATCAAAATTTCATAATGTCGACGTTTGACCTTACGCAAGTCTATGGATTTTAGATTTCAAATGAAAGTGAAAAGTTTGTTCAATATTTTAACTAAAAGTAAATAACTAACCAAACTTAGTGTAACCTAATCGGGCATAACCTAACCTAATTTAAGCTAATTTAACACTAATTTAGCTGACATACGTAAGGTCGAGATTTTCGACTTCATGCAAGTTCAGAAATTTTGGTGTCGACATTATGTTTGTCGACATTGCGCAGATCGACTTTGTTCCGCTAAAAGATTAAAATACGAGGAGTTGGGTATTCCCAACTTCTGTAACAGCTGAGCTAAGTATCTCAGCCTCAGCTATTTTAACATGGTTTAATTACGAGTTAATCCTGAAGAGTGGCGTTTGAACAATGAATTTCGATTTTATTTGACTTATTATTTATTTGGAGACAGAACCCAATTGTAGGTAGAGATATTGAAAATCTTCCTAGCTAACTAGAACTATACTAATTAGTTTTAGACAAGTATCTTTGATGTTTCGGACCTTTAAAGTTAATCAGCAGTGTTTAACAGACTATGCTATTATTGTAATAGGTCTACTACATACAGTATATAACTCTAGGCCTAGACGCTTAATCCTCTAGTTTAGGCTAAAAAAATGGTAGTTTAGGTTAAACCTACAGAATAATCTAAGTCTATCTACGCTTCCACAAAATTTGACACACTTTTTGTGAAATTTAGAAAAAAACTTGGTCAATAAGTTTACAAAAATATCATGCAGTTATCAAATTTTTTAGCTTCACATTCGAAGCCAGTTGGTTAAAATTTGTGAAGTAACATTTAAAATTGAAATGTTTCATGGTCGTAAAGTAAACAGTAATCTCTAAAATTGGCACTTATTCCTTTCTTCCCCGGCAATTTCTTTTTTCCTGGTTAGGTCAACTGTACGCCTTTGACAGATATCATGACAAATATCATGACTTAACCTAACCAGTTGTCAAGGGCGTACAGTTGACCTAACCGGGGAAAAAAGAAATTGCGGGGGGAAAAGGAATAAGTGCCCTAAAATTTTTTTGTTCATAATTTTTCGTATAAATTTACCTGTTATAAATGTTTCGAAAGTGGTAGACTGACAATGGAGCAAGTGTAGTTTACGTCCCCAAACTTTGTCCGCGTATACCTAATACCGCCGCGGTATTACTTAAAAACACATTTCTCAGGATTGTTCAGTTCTTATCTTTCATGTATAATATTGGTTTCTTTGTATGGTATTGGTATAATGCCTTCAATAGTGACCTTACATTTGTCATGTCAGTAGTGATAATTTAAGATTAATACATGTTTTAACTATTAATAATACTTATTTACTTATTTATTTATTTATTATTAATTAATAACAACTAGCACAACAACGAACACAACACAACATCACTAGTGCGCTGAACCTCTGGTCCACTCCGGAGAGGGCGATCGGTTACCTGCGTGCCGCCGGCTTGCTCGATCAGGGTGTGCTGATCGGCTAAACAACAACAACAACAACAACAACTACCTGTCTATTTTTAATAAGAACCCAATAAAGCCTAAAGCTTAAGGGCCAAATTAAATAAAATAAATAGTCGAGCTTCACAATTATTCATGTCACTGTAAATTGTAAAACGAATGTATTTATTTTATTATTAATAAAGGTTATTCAATTAATCAAATAAAACGTTAAAACTAACGAAAATATTACGACTTAACCTAACCAATATATATATATATATATATATATATATATATATAATATATTATATATAATACACAGTGGTGTAGTGCTAAATAAAGAAGTGAGGAAACGCATTTTGAAAAGTGTTACTCAGATGCGGGGGGGGGGGGACAATGGCGAGCGCGGCGAGCCCATACAGCTGGGGGTCCGGGGGCACTGTAAGCCCCCCGGGAAATCTTTTGAAATCTGACCAATTTCAGGGATATTTTGAGGTCATATGCACTGGATATTAGGATATATTCCAAGGTTGAAGATGCAGTATTTCCAGTGTCATTAGATATATGACATCCAGTACGATCAATAAAAATAGCAAACAACTGGAATGATTAACTAAAAAAAGTTAACAACTGGTACGCCGTGGTGACTGTTTCACCAGATCTTTATAGGCTAGCATGCCTCCTCAGTCGAAGCTAAAAGAAATGAAACAGTTAATGATTCTTTCTCATATTTCTTCTAGGGGTGGGAATTAAATTTCATGACGTTAGAGATTTGTAAGTTCGGATTTATTTGAAATAGTGAGGGAACGCCGTTCCGTCTACCAAAAAAAAGTAAGGGAACGCCGTTCCCACGCGTTCCCACAGCACTACACCACTGTGTATATATATATATCAGTGGCGTTCAGTCCATGGAAGCATTGGTTCCTCACTTAAATGATTAGAAGCGCTGTTAAACAATATTACTGACAATAAAATTATGATAACTTATCACTCGGCTATACTCCTTTCAAATATTTTTTTAATACAAAAAGCTCGAAATCCAAATTAGTGCAATGAAAAAGGAGGGGAGAGCAATAATTTTGTTGCGTCGAGACGGGCGCCAGTGGAAGCAACTTTGAGAATTGCTTCTTTTGTTTGACTTACTATATTCGTGTTTTATAAAAATTGTATCAATTCACCGATAATTTCACTACTTATACGATAGTATAAATGTAATAAATGATATACAATAAAATTATTGATCGCTATACCTGGGGATGAATTCCTATTATGTCTTCAAAGAATAAAAAATATTCACCGATGGAAACAGACCCATAATACATTCATTTCTTTAGGCAAAACGTGGATCGTAGAAGCAACTTAGAGAGTTGCTTATTCCTACTATTATGCTAACGGAATCCTTTTAAAGAGCTTAATTAATGAGCTTATAGCATTCAATGACTAAATAACTGGCAATTATTACCAAGTATAAGGTTGTAACATATATTCTGCTCGATTTTTTAGTTCATTCAGAACAAAAAGTAAAGGACTTATAAGGACAAATTTGCTCGAATTTTTAGTTTATTCACAACAAAAATTAAATGACATAATGACAAATTAAACATCAATATAATTCCCTTCTTTTTCTATAACCTCCTCCCACCTGTAGAAGAGTTTTTTATGCCACGTTCGAAGAAATCCCTTGGTTTCGAGTTAAAAAAAGCGATCACTTCGTTTTCGATAGCTTCCCTGCACTGCAACTTTTGTCCATCTAGTTGGTGTTGCAGACTTCTGAATAAATGGTAGTCTGAAGGTGCGATGTCCGGAGAATAAGGTGGATGAGGCATTTTTTCCCAACCAAATGCTTCCAATTGGGCAGCTGTGATTCGAGCAGTGTGAGGGCGCGCGTTATCCTGGTGGAATAGAACACCTTTGCGATTAATTAATGCGGGACGTTTTTCTTGTAATGTCATCTTCAGTCGTTGGAGTTGTTGGCAGTGGACTTCAGCTGTGATTGTTTGGTTATCTGGCAGAAGCTCAAAATAAATAATTCCTCGCATATCCCACCAAACGCATAGCAAAATTTTCTTTGGATGGGGTCCATTCCTTGGCTGAGGTTCAGGCTTTGTTTCACAGCTAAGCCACTGATGTCGACGCTTAATATTGTTATAGAGGACCCATTTTTCACCCCCAGTGACGATCCGTTTCAAAAACGGTGCCTGCAGTTGCCGAGAATCAGTGGTGGGCACCGTTAACCAAAAAGTTAACTTCGATAACGATAATCCGTTAACCCCAATTTTTAACTCCGATAACGATAATCCGATAATTTTACTACAAAGTTAACGGAAGCTAACGATAATCCGTTAACGATAACTATTTCTTTACTAACATTTAAAAAAATCAAGGAAAAAAGCTTTAAAACCCATAGAAAATGTTTATTTATGCAAAATCCAACAATAAATAGGTATTTAACTGTATTTTTATCAAGTTTTGCAACTTTTTTGCTTAATAACTTTTTTTTTATTTTTAATAAAAAATGTACTGATTACATGTTTTGAAACCCTTGTAACCACTAACCATTAACTAAATTTTAATTTACCAGATAATTATTATGGCGGGAACTGAAGTTATGGCGGTTTGAATTCATTCGCGGAGCGGTGATCTTCCGTGAATGACTCCTCGCAGTTAACGTGTTAACGGACTTTAACAGACTAAATATCGAGTTATCGGAAGTTAACTGGTCCGATAACGATAAGTGGAAATTAACTTCCGTTAATAGTCCGTTGAAAAAAGTTAACTTCGTTAATTAACTGTTATCGGATTAACACTTTACTGCCCAACATTGCCGAGAATGCAGTGGTGTGCAAATATCGATTCGATGTTGAAGATTCGCTTGTGACAAATCATGCGGAACCCATTTTCCAACCTTCACTATTTTTTCTAACAGCTTCAAATGACGATGAATGGTCATATGGCTAACGCCGAGTTGCAGGCCAAGTTCTCTTACAGTTACCGTTGGGTTTTCCTCCACTGTTGCTTTCAGCAACTATTCATCTAACTCATTTGGTCGTCCTGTTCGTTGATAATTAATCTTTCAGACTGAAGTCTCCATTTCTGAACTTCTCAAACCATCTCCTACGCATCCATTCGCTCACAACATCATTTCCATAAACTCTCTGAATGTTTTTTGCGGATTCACTAGCGTTAGATCCTTTATGGAACTCATACAGCATCACATGTCGAATATGCTCTTTCGTGGGCTCCATGTTTTTCAATTACTGTAATATCGTAGGGGTGGCGTTGTAACTGCATGAAAAACACCAGAGAAAATATTCATTAGCGTAAGTCATTCTGTATCGTGATAAAACCTGTGCGAACCTGTCGCCGCGTGTATTTTGCAACATTTCTAAAACTATTTCACATTACCTTGAGGTTATTCTATTAATTATTTATCGTCTGTTTTCTAATAGAGCAGAATTTATGTTACAACCTACTATATTTTTAGAAGAAGAAATACAAACTAATTGTAATTAGAGTTTGCTTAATTATGAGTAAATCAAAGTGAAGTTGTCGACTGCCCATCCCCTTCCTCCCTCGTCTTCTTCGCGGGGGATAGAGGATAGAGCTGGTGTATAAATAAAAGTGGTTGGTGTATACTGTGTGTGTGTGTGTGTGTATATATATATATATATATATATATAACCTTTGGTTAGCTTCCGCCCGAATTGTTCATTCTGACGAAGGTCAAACTTTTCACTCCACCTTAGACCTACAGTTTAATGTGGAATCCGAACCACGCCCCACCAGCAGCCTAGCGTCTTAACCACTAGGCCACCCAGGGTACCCCATTTATCTACCAACCGCTTTCTTTATTGTGTGGAAGGATGAGTGGGTTTGCTGCGCGCCGGCTGCCGTCACCGGGTCTCGATCCCGGGGCTGATGGATTCGTAGTCAGCGACGCTAACCACTACACCACCGAGGCGCATGATTAGATTAATATATATATATATAATAGGCTATGCATGCTTCCCTATACATAATTGTCACCGATCGCCACTGATATATATACATACTAGCAGAGAACCCGCCCTTCGTGCGGGTGGGAAAAATATCCCAGCCGACGCGACGGGCGGAATATTTTTTGTAATTCGAAAGCTGTTACTAGCTGTTATTAGTTAGATTAATTGAATACCCGGTTAGGTTAATTGAATGCCCGATTAGGTTAATTAAATGTCCGGTTAGGTCAACTAAATGCCCGGTTAGATTAATTGAATGCCCGGTTAGGTTAATTGTACGCCCTTGACCATTGGTTAGGTTAAGTTGTGATATTTTCGTTAAAGCTAACGAAAATATCACGACTTAACTTAACCAATCGTCAAGGGCGTACAGTTGACCTAACCTGGCATTCAATTAACCTAACCGGGCATTCAACACCCAGGTGCACAACCTCGGGACCTAATCAATATGTGTGTGTGAAGTTTCATGTTTGTAGCTGCTTCCATTTTGGACCTATGGCTGGAACACACACACACAAGCGTCCTTTTATTATTATAGATTACGGGTGGCAATGTGAAGCTCAAGATTTTCATGACTGCGTTCTTTTCTATAGTTTTATTGACTCAATAATTGAACCGACAGTAATTGGGGGTTCAATTATTTGGTCAGTAAAACTATAGTCATGAAAATCTTAAGATTCACAAATCTTGACACAATGTGAAGGTCAAGATTTTCATGGCTGCGTTCTTTTCTGTAGTTTTATCGCGGTGCTGTGGCCTTCGGGCCCAGTAATTTTAATTATTTAATTTATTAACACCCAGGTGCACAACCTCGGGACCTAATCAATATGTGTGTAAAGTTTCATGTTTGTAACTGCTTCCGTATCTTTTCGGTTTGATGGCCTGTAATATTTTTTAACATTACTTGTTTTTTATTGTCCAGTTTTAATTGAGGATTTCAAAGATAACATTCATGTTTTAGAGAAACAAATAGTGAGGCAGTTATGCATTTTAGTTTAGAGAATATCATGTACGCTTTAAGATTCCAAAATCCCTAAAAGTTTTAGGTCAACTGTACGCTCATGACGATTGGTTAGGTTAAGTCATGATATTTTCGTTTCTTTTGACAGTAAACTAACGAAAATATCAAGACTTAACCTAACCAATCGTCAAGGGCGTACAATTGACCTAACCGGGCATTCTGTTAACCTAACTGGGCATTCAGTTAACCTAACCAGTTGGTAGAGTCTAGAATTTGACGGTCCCGTAGCCATGACTCGTTTTTTTCCGCCGGCCGTCAAACCAAAAAGATCCCAATATGGTTTAAAAATATATATTTTAAATTTGTTAAATTGCATATAACTGCCTCACTATTTGTTTCTCTAAAACATGAATGTTATTTTTGAAATCCTCGATTAAAACTGGACAATAAAAAACAAGTAATGTTAAAAAATATTATAGGCCGTCAAACCGAAAAGATCCCTGCTTCCATTTTGGAGTTATGGCTGGAACACACTCACACACAGCGCGCGCGCGTCCTTTTATTATTATATATAAATTTGTCGATTGGTTAGGTTAAGTCGTAATATTTTCGTTAGTTTTAACGTTTTATTTGATGGATTCATTTAAAAAATGTCTCCTAAAGATCCTAGTGTAGTTTACGTTCCCCAATTTTGACTTAGTGTAGTTTGTGTCCCCTTTCGAGTCAGGGGGACGTAAACTACACTTGCTCCCTGACTATAAATATATAAGCTTTCGTGAGACTATAATATCCGCCTGACGATGAAGCTTATAGTCGTACAGACAAATGAAAACTTTTATTGGCAAGAATTCTCTTCCATGGTGTAAAGAACCAACACTATATGACCTATTTTAAATAGTATTTGAGATACCAAATGTCTGCGCGCGCAACAACTTACGACATAACTCACCGTAAACAATTTGCCGTATACGGTATACATATAGTATAAGCCTAATTTTAACCTTTAATTAACTTAGATTCACAGTCGTTCAGTGTATGCATACAGTCCTACTTAAAGTAAATTCCTTATTAGGCCAGACTAGTCATAGTTCGTGTTGTCTTTCAAACTAAGAGGGACTGACACTGATAACTCAAAGCATAGGCCTAGTAGCATAAGCTTATGCTAGATTTTGGTTAAGTATCAGATTCATGACAATGAATTTTACACCTTAGGTAAGTTATTCAATATTAAATTAGGTTAGGTTAGGTCAGGTCAGATTAGGTTTAGGTCACTATTTTGAACTAAAATTGTCGTGAATCTTAAATTTTATCTAGGGCTAGGCTATATCTTACATCAACTTACCGTAGCCCCTGCGTTTTTCGTTAATATTATGTTGGTTCCTTGGTTGATTGGCGTAAATTAACTAGAAAGGAAATGTTCAGAGCAAATTGTAATACGCTACTTTATGTCCTTCCTATTGTATGCTAAAAAACATAATTTTCATATTTTCGTGCCTTTAAAAGAAAATGAATGCAATACATTATTGTCCTTAGCATTTCTTGTATAATTTTTGCATATTGCAGAAGCACAAACCAGCATTTTCAGTAACAACACCATAATCTACTACGCACCATTTTAAAAATGGCGCCTTTACTTTTCTTTACCAGAGCCAATGATAATATCATATCAAAATTTTCAGTTAAATGAGTCGTTGCTAGAGTCGGTGCGAGTCAATCCCCTCTGGACGGGATTTTAAGCCTTATGTAAGTAAAAATAGAGATCATATTACGGGAGATTTCTGTAACCGCTTTGGTTTTTATGTAATTAGTGTTCCTTTTTATTTGTCGTTGTATGGTGGTTTGTGTTATCGCGCTGGCATTAAGAAAGTTAAATGTATGTTCGTTAATCATTTTGAGATTCAGTTGCGTATACAGCAGTAATTATTCCAGTAAGCAAAATCTCTGAAAATAAACCTAATTTAACTTTCTCTTAAGGCTGATCTTGGGTCTGTTTAGGAGTCAGGAAGACAAGGCTAGGCCTTGGCCAAGTAACATTAAGTACTTGGGCCTAATTGTATTCCACTTATTTTACACTTCACGATTCTACGAAATATTTTCTACTATTTTCAGTTCCTGGTTTTTATAATGTTAATTTTATGTTAATTTTTAGCAAAATATGTCAAACTAATTGTTTAATCGGTAGTTACGCTCAAGTAATAGCTGCAGTCCCAAAAATTTGAATAATTGCAATTTCAAATGTAAAGTTGTACTTCAGAATGTATCTGTCCTGAAAGAGTGATTTTCTAAAAGATTTTCTAGGAAGTGGTGAAAATATGGCGCCCTCTACTTTCATTACTAATTTTAGTAGTCTACTTCGTGCAGAATTCTGTCACTTTTTAATGCAATTTGGTAAGTATCTTATCAATTTAATGCATTGCATATTTTTTGTAGGGAATATATATATATATATATATATATATATATATATATATATATATATATATATACAGTATGTATATATATATATATTGCAGTAAGAACCCGAAATCTGTCAAAAACAGTTTTTACTAGTCAAAACTAGAAGCCATGAAGGTCGTTCGCTAAAACTAGTATTACCTAGTCACTAGGTAATACTAGGTAGGTAATACCTAGATAATACTAGTTTTAGCGAACGACCTTTGTGGCTTCTAGTTTTGACTAGACTAGTAGGACTAGGTCCTAGTCAAAACCAGTTCCACCTAAGGCTGTCGGGGATAACCCGAAATATACTGCTCACATGTTACTAAACTTACTTTTAACTAGTTGAATGGCCGGTTAGGTCAAATGAATACCAGGTTAGGTCAACTAAATGCCCAGTTAGGTTAATTGAATGCCCGGTTAGGTCAACTGTACGCCCTTGACGATTGGTTAGGTTAAGTCGTGATATTTCATTAACGGAAATATCATGACTTAACCTTCATGGCTTCTAGTTTTGACTGGTAGAAACTAGTTTTGACGGATTTCGGGTTTTTACTGTTACATACTGTATATATAATGTTATAATGTTTCAGAACAGCAAAGAACCTAGGATGCACTCATGGCTAGTCTACCTAACCGTGATTGTAATTGTGTACTGCGCAATGCGCATGTCCTCCGTGGTGGCGGAGGGGACCTACAATTTTGCGTGGTTCCGAACCACAAAAACCTTAATTTTACTACCTTAAACTATATCCAATCTATCAACATATGCGTCTAATCGATTTTTAAATATGTTTATAGACGTGCTACTAATTACTTCTACCGGCAAACTATTCCAGCTATTTACTATTCTATGCGTAAAAACGTTTTTGGCAACTGCTATCTCGAACCTTCTACTTGTCAATTTACACTCGTTATTTCTAGTTCTATCATACTATACAGTGTTCTGTCGTAAAAGCTATCTCTGTTTACGTTATCGAACCCATTCATAATTTTAAAAACATGGATTAGATCACTTAACTCCTTAAGCCATTCTCGTACGATTTTGACCAAAGCGACGGAATCATCTTAGTTGCTCGTCTTTGAACTCTCGTTTTGTCTATGTAAAAATCTGTGCTACAGAGAATTTGTGTGACTAGGGATTTCATGAAATCCTTAAAATGTTCAGGGATTTTATGTAAGGTTAAGTCGTGATATTTTCGTTAGTTTTAACGAAAATATCACGACCTTAACCTTACATGAAATCCCTAGTTACACAGATTCCCTGCAACATATATATATATATATATATATATATATATATATATATATATATATATATATATATATATATGTGTGTGTGTGTGTGTGTGTGTGTTTGAACAATTGTTCAGGGTCGACCTGTGTTCGACGCATCTGCAGCATCCCGCCTCATTTCGGGAACTGTTGAAGGAGAGTCGTTTTCTGCTCTTATCTTGCCCACATAACCATCTATGCATGGTTTACACAGGAACTTGTGAAGTTGGTTAGTGTACTGGAGATTCCGCAGTTGCTTTTTGGCAGCACGTTAAAGACGTTTGGACTTCGTGTGTGTGTATATATATATATATATAATATATATATATATAGATAGATTAGATAGATAGATAGATATGGGTCGATGGCCAGTCAGATTGCGATAAAAAGCTGAAGGAGGTAAAGACACGTTCACTTCAAGTGGAGTAGCTGCATTCTGTGGTTTTAATCTGAAATAGAAGTACTTTTTGAAGTATATCTTATGGGGGTTATTTAACCTCCTTCGTAACAGCGAGGGTCATATAAGGATGGAGGCCTACAGCTTTACGTGAGATCCGAACGACGGGTTGCAACATCATCTGCGTCCGAATGATGTAGCGACCCGTGGTACGGATATCATCGTAAAGCTGTAGGTAACCTCTCGTGATATGACCCTTGCTGTTAGAAGAAGGTTAAACAACACACACACAACACACACACACACACACACACACACACACACACTTATAGTTCAACTCTCTCTCTCTCTCTCTCTGAATAAACAATAAAAAAAATGACATACTTTGACACTCAAACACACGCAATCGCGCACACACACATCCAAACAAACACGCCAACATAACGCAATAAACCTGTCAAATCTATAAAAACAAAAATAAAACCAATGTAAAAAAAAAAATCCAAAAATAAAATCCCCTCAAACTAAATAAAAAAAAAACCCACATAATTTAAAAATAATAATTACACTTGAATTATTAAAATCATATGAATCAAAATTGGGACCAAAATTTAATCTGTATTTTTTTACTAATGAGTTATTAATGGTGGAACTGACCATGATACTCGTTAGATGAATGCATTTATAGAAAGAGGAAAAGCAACAGAAAGTGCTTGGAGTGAATTGCGAAATGAGAAGGGGCCATGTTTCATGTTGACAGATAATAGAATCGAAAAATTAATGACCATTTAAAACTATTATATGAAGCCATTGAATGCATCATTAATCTTCATTTTTAGCACCAAATGCTACAAACAATTGCTTTATCTAATTAGGCAAGTGTTTATATATATATATAGTTATGAAGTCCTTGGAGGGTTTTTAAATTTAATGAAGTCCTTGGAGGGTTTTTAAATTTAATAACTTTTTAAATGTTTGAGATAGAATAAAATAGTAAATTATTATAATTTATAAAACTATTATAGTTTTTTCAGGCTAGGGCAGACTAGGATAGACCACCCACTGGAGAGGTTGATATAGGGTATAGAGACTATATAGATTATATAGGGTGTTTCACAACCGGTCTGTCATACTTTAGAGGGTGATATCTAGTAAAAAAGTTAATACAACATCGGTGCTATTTCCAACCATTGCGGAGCTACGGACGTTTTAAGGTGCACGGAATAAAATAAACGAGAGTATTAATCTGATGTATTTATTGCTACATTTTATGGGATACATCTTATAAATGTTCAAAATGTCCGCCTCGGTTTTCAATGCACAGCCTTGCTCGTTCCAAACAAGAGTCCACTGCCCATTGAATCATTTCGGGGTGTTCTCGTATGTAAGCAGCGGCATCCATAATCCGACGCAAGAGTTACTCTCTCGTTTGTACTTTGGTCTTGTAGACTATCTCTTTCATAAGGCTTCATAAAAAGAAATCTAACGGGGTTAGGTCCGAAGATCTCGAGGGCCACAATATTGGACCAGCACGACCAATCCAACGATTCCCGTACCGCTGATTCAAGTAATCCGTAACATGACGACCAAAATGTGGTGGCGCCCCATCGTGCTGAAAGAACATCCCGCGCCTTGTCTCCAAGGGCACGTCCTCCATCAAAAGCTGCACTTCGTTCGTCAGGAAGTTCAGATAAATATTAGCAGTTAATCGTTGTTCCAAAACGAATGGTCCAATAAGCTGATCTCCAATTACACCGCACCAAACATTCACCGAGAATCGATGTTGAAAGTTTCGTTCAACGATACCGTGGGGATTATCAGCGGACCACAAGTGGGAATTTCGTCTATTGTTGATTCCATCCCGAATGAATTGTGCTTCATCACTAAACAGTATGCGATTAAGAATTTGGTGATGCATAGCCATCCACTGACAAAATTGAACACTTTTATTGTAATCATCCGGTTGAAGAGCTTGCACACGTTGCAAGTGATAGGGATACAAATCCTCATCATGTATGGTTCGCCGTACACGCGATGTGGATTCACCAATTTGTCTAGAAATCGTTCGAACACTGGTAGTTGGGCTACGTTGTACTAGGTCCAGTGTGCGCTCCTCCACAGCAACTGGCCGTCGTGCTACATGTTCTTGGTTACGTGGAACAATTGTCCCTGTTTTCCTTAATCTCTGGTGTGTGTCGCTGAACACTTGCCTGTTCGGTATTCGGCGGTTCGGAAAACGTCTTCGATTTTCCTTAACTGCCGCTTTGCTGTTACCATCACAGAATCCATAAATGAAATGGATATTAGTGTATTCGGCGGGTGTGAACTGTTGATTAATTTTGATTGTTCACCTTAGCGCAACACAGTGTCTCGTACCACACATCAGAACCAACTGAAAGAAAAAAGTGAGTATTAGTAGTGATAACTTCGTTAACTGAAACTACCACCAGTGCTGCCATCTATCGAATTACACACAAGTAGGGATTTGTTGTTTGCAAATCTTAAAATGTCCGTCGCTCCGCAACGGTTGGAAATAGCACCTATGTTCTATTAACTTTTTTTATTCGATATCACCCCGCACCAAAGTATGGCAGACGGTTGTGAAACACCTTGTATAGTCCACGATGATAGCAGTTGAAGAAGTAAGTTATGTTGTGGTTACTGGAATTTAAATTGGTTATAAAAGTAAAGCGAAAGTTCAGAATTCATTACAAGAAAGATCCTCTTTGTGAAAACTCAGAAACCGTATGGAGAAATTTAAAGAGAGGTGCAGTGAATGATAATGAACGTTCCGGTTAGGCCAACAGTCAATGATGCATTTGAAAGAAGCCCAAGAAAATCGTTTACCCGTCTTCTGAAAATGAACGTTCCATTATGAACAGTAAGTAATATTTTTAACATAGATTTACAAAACGTGCAAACATACAAACTCAAGTTGTTTACGACTTCGTTGAAAAGGGTTATGTCACTACACTAAACTTCAGAGAACAATTTGTAACGAAAATCAGATCCTTTCTGGAGTACTTTACATTTCTGATGAGGCAATATTTTATTTAGGCCAATGTTTACCCCTGCCATTGTCGTATTTGAGAAAGTAAAAATCCAGCTGCGCTTTACCCCCATCATAGATCTTCTCCTGCGAAAGTGGCAGACCATTGGCCCTTTCCTTCTTGAGGAAGCAATCGTAAAAGGAGAGTGCTACCTTGCAATGAAAAGTACTTCTTTCTCCTCCAGATTACGTTCTAAATCTCGTTGACCAAACAATTTTCCAAAAACGACTGAGCTTCCTGCCACCGTGTTTTGAATATCAGTGAATTTTTTTAACTAAACTTTCCATCGTTTATGCTACAAAGCAGGATACATATATACGACGCGAATCGAACAACAGTCTGCAAAATTACACGGCAACAAATCAGAATTAACTTTCATCCTTTGCACAATTGGGTCGAATGTTGTATCACCCAAAATGGAATATATGTTGAAACGTAAAGTGTGAAAAAACTAACTTTATAATTTGCTGGTTACTCTTTTGTACTATATCTCTCAAAGTTAGTGAATCTGAAACCCACCCAAGGACTTTATATATATATATATATATATAATGAGAGAGAGAGAGAGAGAGAGAGAGAGAGAGAGAGACTTTTAGACCTTCTGAAGGTCTGAAGGTCATATATATATATACACACGAGTATATCTAATAATAATAATTAAAGTAAAGTCATAATGCTACTCTATTCACTGGTGTTTGAAAATCTAAAATGTCCATTGAAGCAGCTGCATAAACGCTTTAATTTTAGTTTTTAACATCCAAATATAAGTGTAGGATTGGTATGAGAGTTTCCGGGATCATTTATTGTCATTATAAATATCTTCATAATAATAAAACTTGATAATGGATATCAGTGTGGATCCGAAACATGTTGTTATTTGGGTTTTTTAATTTAAATTATCCTAAAAAATAGTTTTATCTTTAATAATGTATCGGGAACATGGTTAATTTTAATGCGCTAAGTTCATACCCGCCTGGGCCCGGGTAACCTAGTGGTTCAGACACTCGCTTGCTGAACGGGAGTTCATGAGATCGAGTCCGAGCTATAATTTTGTGATTTTCAGACTTTTCTATCGGGTCGTGGTTCGGATTCCACGTTAAGCCGTAGGTGGGGGCGAAAAGCTTGACCTTCGTCAGAATAAACAATTCCTGAAGAAGTGAAGCCATGCAGGGTTATGAAAGTGTATATATATATATATATATATATATATATATATATATATATATATATATATATATATATATATATATATATATATATATATATATTGTGTATATATTACCCTGGCTAACCAAGTGGTTAAGATGTTGGGCTGCTGATCGGAAGGTCGTGAAATCGAGTTTGGACGAGGAATTTGTGATTTCTGACCACCCGTAGTGAGTGATGGCTCGGCTTCCACGTTAAAGCTCGATTTTCGTTAGAATAAACAATTCGGGTCGGAGCAAAACTAAGATTACGAAGGTATATATATATATACATATATACACTGTTTTATATATATATATACACACGCACACACGAGTGTATACATAAGAAATCAACACTGCAGTTAAGAGCTTCATAGATTTAATTATTTGTAAACCATATGATATGACTCTCTCCACTTTCCACAAAACGTGACATCACTACAACACTGAGAGAGTTGTGTCTTGCGAGGATGCCACTAAATTGACACTAAATTCTTCAGACCCATGACACTCACCCGTTTATGTTTTCAGTCAATGACTTCACACTTACAGTATGAGAAAAGAGGAAGGTTGACTGGATTCCTTTAACTGTAATTTTCGAGGCTATACGTTTCATTTTAAAATTTTATGTTACTTAAGTTAGTTAATAATAATAACAATAATAATAATGTTTGCGGTTGGCATATAAAGAAGGGGACCTACATCTTTACATAGGATTCAAATCATCTACTCGTCGTTACATCATCTGAACGCAGAGGATGATTCTCAGCCAACTACCGAACAGCCCAAGTGTCCTCTAACCTCGCTGATCTAAGTGGAACCGGTGTTGCGACGTCACCACGACGTAGCTTACTTAAGCTAGTTATTTTTAATAAGATATCACGAATATTGCTCTGTGACAAGCAAATATAAATAATTTATTCTTCTACAGTAAGAGGGTATTATATATATATATATATATATATATATATATATATATATATATATATATATAATCACACTGTATATTAACTCAAGCATAGCGGACCTGCGTTTGAAAATGTTCATCACTTTACAGAAGTCTCCGCCTACGGAGGCGAGTCCTATTGTACATCTCTCACCAATGAGTATTCAGAATGTGGGATAGAGATTCTGAATTGTCCAATCAGGGACCCTGTTTCATTTCTTCCCCAGATTGACCAATCAGATGAAGGAAAACATTTTTACACATAATTCCAATACTACTTCGTTAAAATATCTACAGTATATACAGTGTACACACACACATACTGGTATTACAGTATGAAGATGTACATGTCAAATTCACATACGAATAAAATTAAGCTTCATGGACTGATAAATTCATTAAAGAATAAAAGCTGACTATCAGGTGATCAGTATGAACATTCTATAGAAGTATGACGTAAAAACTAAATTGGAATTTGTTAGAAAATGTAATGTAAGAATAAAAATATCTGATATTGAATATCAAATGAATATTATGAATATTGAATGAAAATTATGAAAACTTCTTAAGAAAAATTACGTCTTTATAATTAAAAATACAGTATATCCTGTGTATTGAATCAAATGCACATACATACATATACGTACATACATCTGAGGTCCGAGGTCTGTATATTGAAAGTCACTCTCAATATAAAGGATCAAAGGTCGAGTAGATGCTGACATCCAAGCAAGAGGACTCAACTCTGGAATGGTTTTAGTGATGTCATCTAATCTTTGGAAATAGGAAGAAACACGTAATTTAGTCGGGAAAGAAGCGCAGTTAATACTTGTATTTCCTATATTTTATTCTGTATTAACATTACGAATCGTAAAGCTTTTTGTACATTAAGGCTAATAAATGACATACGTATAGCTTTGGTTAACCTTAGTTTTTGCTTCACCCCAAATTGTTCATTCTGATGAAGGTCGAGCCTGTTGCTCCACTTTGGACCTTCAGCTTAACGTGGAATCCGAACCACGACCCATCACGGGTGGTCAGAAATTACAAAGTCCTTGGCTGGACTCGGTCTCACGACCTCCAGATCAGCAGCCCAGCATCTTAGCCACTAGGCCACCCATGATACCCAATTATTTAAAACCTTTTTTTGAGGGGAAGGATGAACCGCTGAGTAAGCTACGCGCCGTCTGCTTTCACCGGGAATCGAACCGAGGGCCGGTAGATTGTAGTCAGCGAAACTAACCACCACACACACACACACACACACACATATATATATATATATATATATATATATGTGTGTGTGTGTGTGGTAGAACTTTGGTTCATCAATGATTTTTCAAGGTTATATATATATATATATATATATATATATATATATATATATATATATATATATATATATATATATATATCACCCGAAAGTGAAGTAAGAAAATTATTTCGAATATTTCTCATTTTATTTCAATTCTTCCTAAGGTGAAAGCAGAAAATGATCATTTTCAGTTCTTCCTTGAGGAAAAGTTGAAATAAAACTCGAAAATACTTGGGATAATTTTTTATTTCCCTCTAGGTTATAGTTATATACTTGTAACTCGTGTGTATGTATATATATATATTTTATTAATCTATTTTATTTTTTGACGGTCATATTGGAAAACCTGGTAAGCGCCTCCTTCTAATTTAATTTTTAAACATTTCTTGTTTTAATATTTGTGGGTACGTAATCGTATGAAACATTAAAAGTCATTTCCGTTTATTTGCCATCGTAACAATTAGTTTTTTAAAACCTTGTAAGCCTTCACTACATTAAACATTATTTAATTTTGCCCTCTGGAACATTGTGGTTTTGCTACTTACGAACTTTTTCAATATATATAATGTAAACCCACAATGGAAAAGAAAAATGATTCCAAGGCCTTTCGTGTATTCAGAAGTACACCTGACGAGGTGTACTTCTGAATACACGAAAGGCCTTGGAATCATTTTTCTTTTTCCCTGTGGGTTTGCATCATTCATTCATTTCAAGGGTTTAATTGTGAAATTCATCCCATATACAGTATATATATATATATATATATATATAATATATATATATATATATATAAAATTAAAGCTATTGACTTCTCCTTTGGGAAACGGCGCTTACAGATGAAAAGAAGGACCAACACAACAGCAAACATTTTCATTTATTTTTTGTACTTCAGACGTTTCGACAAATCTTTTGTCATCATCAGTGAATTATAAATCTTAAAACCTTAAAACAAAAATAAGAATAAATAATTAAAACTAAATCAGTACAAAAGAAAATTAAAATCATTAAAATTAAATTAAATTAAATTAAAATTACTTGAACTGGTAAATGCACAATGATTACGTCAACCTCCATATTCGGCAGAGACTGAGAGACAACTGTATGAATGTCAGTTACATTTGAAGGTATGATATATCAATGAAAGTAGGTTGGTTGATTAGTTAGAAGAGCTGTAATTTGTAAGGTAATTCATACTTTCCAATGTAAATGACCATACAGTTTTCTCTCATTATCTGCCAAATATGGAGGTTGACGTAATCATTGTGCATTTACCAGTTGAAGTAATTTTAATTTAATTTAATTTAATTTTAATGATTTTAATTTTCTTTTGTACTGATTTAGTTTTAATTATTTATTCTTATTTTTGTTTTAAGGTTTTAAGATTTATAACTTACTGATGATGACAAAAGATTTGTCGAAACGTCTGAAGTACAAAAAGATAAACGAAAATGTTTGCTGTTGTGTTGGTCCTTCTTGTTTTATATACACAGGGTGTCCCATAAGTCCGGCATCATAGGAAAAATAATTAAAAAAGGCAAAACAAAAGCTTTTATTTACAGAACGTGCTCAATATGTCCACCATTGTTTTCAATACACAAATTCAGACGTGATACCCAGTCAGCAAGCACACGGTGAATGATGTCAGGAGTAATGGTGTTACATGCCCCAATAATGCGCTGCCGCAAATGTTCAACACTCCTAATTTTCTCTGCGTATACCAGCGCTTTCAAGTGGCCCCAGAGATAAAAATCTAGTGGCGTCAGATCCGGGTTTCTAGCTGGCCATTCCACAGGCCCTCGACGTCCTATCCAATGACCAGGGAATTGTTGGTACAGGTATTCCCTTACTTGGGTGCTGTAATGTGCAGGAGTGCCGTCTTGCTGGAACCATGTTGGGAAATTTCCTTCTTCGTTCAAGACACTGGGAAATGCTTCTTCCTTGAGCATACGTAGGTAGGTGCCTCCAGTGACATGTTCATCGAAAAAGAAGGGGCCTATGATGCGATCCTTCCAAATGTTACACCATACCATCACCCGAGATGCACCTTGTTCCTTTGAGGGTTGTTTTGAGACCAGTAGCGGGTGTTCTGTCGATTTACCTCACCATTTCCATAAAAAACAGGCTCATCACTGAACAGAATGGTGGACGGGAAATTGGCATCCCGAGCATATTGTTCCGTAGCCCATTCACAAAATTCCATCCGTCGGTCGGGATCATCATCTTCGCTTAATTTCTGTAGGATCTGAAGTTTATATGGATGCCATTTGTGAGCCTGAAGAATGCGATGGATGCTACTTTTCGACACTCCTGTCTCGGCGGACAATCGCCGAAGAGACTTATTGGGACTTCTGTTAAAATGAGCCAGGATAGCAGTCGCTGTATCATCGTCAGTGGACCTCCTTGAAGGTCCACTGCGTGGTTTATCTTCTATGGATCCTGTTTCCTTAAACTTTGCAACAAGTCTGCTAACACAACTCTGTGTTATTGGCTCGCGGTCTGGATGCAGTCTGTTAAATTCAGCAACGGCTCTGACTCCGATTTCCTATGAGTAGAATTATCTAGATTCGTTCTTCCTTGCTCACAGACATTATGGCCTGTAGAAAGAGAAAAATATGAATTATGGTTTGTAGAAATAGAAAAATATGAATTTCTCCTATGATGCCGGACTTATGGGACACCATATATATATATATATATATATTATATATCGGGTGATTTCTTTTAAATATCTGACACTTTAAAAGGTTTGTATTTTTTATTAACTTAAATAAAAGCATGAATTTTCTACTGTACCTTCTCTACACACGAGGAATTAGTTTCCCAGTGCAAAACATACTCTGTGTGATGTCATCTTAGCTCATTAATTCTTTGCGCGCGAGCAACACAATTTTACAGTACTCTGGACCGAGTGTCTGTTGAAATCTTAAAAATTTCTTGTCCAGTTGATGCTTTCAATTCTTCTATTGTGTGTAGATTCTGCTTAAGCACTCTATCCTTTAAATAATCCCACAAATAAAAGTCACAGGGGTTTAGATCTGGTGATGTTGGTGGCTGTGATATTCCTTTATCATAAACCGCAGGAAATCTGTTGGACAGAATTCTTCCGTCGAAAGTGTTGTGTTGTTACTAAGGATCGTGAGCTGAGAGGACATCACGTAGAGGATGTTTCGCACTGAAGCACTAATACCCCATGTGTAGAGAAGGTACAAGTAAAAATTTCATGTTTTTAGTTTACTTAAAGAATACAAAGTTTTTAAAATGTCAGATGTTTAAAAAAAAAAAATCACCCCGATATATACCGTATATGTGATGCACACCAACAACAAAAATAAAAAACAGTTTCAAGGCCTTTCGAGTATTGAATACTTCATCATTTCCTGATGAGGTGTTCAGTACACGAAAGGCCTCTATCCTTTAAATAATCCCACAAATAAAAGTCACAGGGGTTTAGATCTGGTGATGTTGGTGGCTGTGATATTCCTTTATCATAAACCGCAGGAAATCTGTTGGACAGAATTCTTCCGTCGAAAGTGTTGTGTTGTTACTAAGGATCGTGAGCTGAGAGGACATCACGTAGAGGATGTTTGCACTGAAGCACTAATACCCCATGTGTAGAGAAGGTACAAGTAAAAATTTCATGTTTTTAGTTTACTTAAAGAATACAAAGTTTTTAAAATGTCAGATGTTTAAAAAAAAAAATCACCCCGATATATACCGTATATGTGATGCACACCAACAACAAAAATAAAAAACAGTTTCAAGGCCTTTCGAGTATTGAATACTTCATCATTTCCTGATGAGGTGTTCAGTACACGAAAGGCCTTGTAATCGCTTTTTATTTTTATTTTTTGTGGGTTTACATCATTTATTATTTTCACCCGTTTAACTGTGAAGTTCATCCTATATGTACAGGTCATTTTAAATATTAATCCAAACAGTACGGTGTCGTTTAGCATTCATTGAAGAAATGATGCGGCGATGAAATTATGACTTCTTTTTAACAAGTAAATAAAAAAAATCGTTAAAGGATGTGATACAGTTTAAGATTCAATATTGTAGCGTTTCGTGCTATCCTTTATTTTCCACTGTTCTCTAATGCGTAATTGGGTACACGAGATAAGTGTACCAAAGTGTGAATGAATTTTATAAAGATATTCTTCTCATCATACTTTTTTCCACTTTCCTATAGATTTTCTTTTACAACAGTTTTCCGTCAGTAGTGGCTGGCGGAGGAGGGAGAGCCTCTTTTGTTTTATACTTTACTATTACTACAATTCCTGTGTGAAAGCTTTACACGTTTATAAGTGTAAGCATGATACGAGAGTTTTCAGTATTCTTTACTTTGATTTGATTTGTTTTCTGTCTGTCTTTTTCCTAGCTTCTTTCGTGGGCTAACTTAGATTGGATCTCAGTCTTTGTTAGCCTGTAACCTGTGTAATATATATATATATATATATATATATATATATATATATATATTATATATATATATAATATTATAATATATATATATATATATACACACTTTATATTACTTTTTGAGAGTTCGAACGACGGTTCAGGATCGACCTGCGGTCGACCCCTCTGTAGCATCCGCCTCATTTTGCGGGATTTGGTGAAGGAGGGAATTCCTGTCTGATCTCCTCCTGCCCTCGTAGCCAGCCACGCATAGCTGGTCAGGGACTTTGCACAGGAATCTGTGCAGCTTATTCTTGAAGTTATTCAGGTCGGTGTGCTGGAGATTCCTCACTTCTTTTGGCAGGACATTGAAAAGCTTTGGGCCTCGTATTCTGAGGGTATTTTCCATCCTCGTTTTCATGGCCCCCTGTCCCACAGCAGCTGGAACAGTACAAAATCTGCTTCTTCTCTCATTCCAATTTATTTCTATTTCATTTCTAAGGTTAGGGACAGAGCCCTCAAGTATTTTCCATATGTTTATTATTATGTACCGCTCACGCCTTCTTTCGAGAGAGTAGAGTTTCATGGATTGTAGCCGAGACCAGTAGTCTTCACCTTCCGTTTCCTCTATCCTAGACGTAAAGTCCTTTGTATAGCTTCAGTGTTCGCAATGTTCCGTTTTTTGTATGGGCTTGTGAGTACTGATCAATACTCAATTATTGGTAGGACTAGACTCTTCCATAATTTGAGCATGTTGTTTGTTTTTCTCCTGCGGAAGCTCCTCCAGATGATTCCCATTATTTTTCTAGCCGGTGTAATTTTGATGTTATAGTGCTACCTGAATTCTACATCCGTCGACATTATTACTCCAAGATCCCTGACTTGTGGATTTGGTGTTATCTGTTTGGCTTTCAGAGTTTTGTACCCTTTATTCTGTAGCTCCTTGTTATTACCATATCTTAGAAATTGGAATTTTTCTTCGTTGAACTTTATATTGTTGTCTTCTGTCCACTGGAATAATGTTTCAACGTCGTTTTGTAATCTTTCTATGTCACCTTCATTCAATATTTCCTTGCATATCTTTGTGTCATCTGCGAAACATGATACAATACTGTCATTGATATCTGCATCAATATCTGCAATCATTATTATGAACAGCAAGGGAGCTAGTACTGTCCCTTACGGGACAAAGCTCTCTACTTCCAAGACTTCCGATTTGACTCCATTTACCACCACTCTTTGTGTTCTTTGCGTCAAGAAATTAAATATTCATCTTCCTAGCTTTCCAGTAATTCCTGTATTCTTAAGTTTGTGTGTTATACTTCCATGGTCACATCCGACAATCGATGGGGTGTCGGGGGAGGATGAAATTGCAAAGCTGTGGAAAAACCACTACTCTAACATTCTTAACAGTGAGTAGGGATACTCTTAAGATAGATTGCAGCGAAACGCCTGTGGGAGGGACAAGCGAAAATACTTTGATATCAGTTCCTGAAGTAAAGAGGTTAATTAAAGAGTTAAAGACTGGTTCTGCGTTAGGGGTAGATAACCTATCGAATGAGCACTTAAAATATGCCAATGACGTAGTATGTCTGCATATGTCATTGCTCTTATCGGCCATGCTTGCTCATAGCTATATCCCTGCAGAGTTCATGAGGGTATATATCTTGCCCCTGGTAAAAAATAAGTATGGAGACATTCTGTCCAGCAATAATTACAGGCCGATTGCTGTCGCTTCCTGTTTCTCGAAACTACTAGAAAAATTATTGTTACTCCGATTAAATGATTACCTATGGACATCTAATCAGTTTGGTTTTAAAAGGTCCCACTCAACTGACCTGTGTATCTATGTACTTAAAGAAATAATATCTAAATACACTGACAGTAATTCAACTATTTATAGCTGTTTCCTAGATATAAGTAAGGCATATGATAGAGTGAACCACAATATTTTATTTAAAAAACTATAAGACAGGAAGGTTCTACATACATATTAAATTTATTGAAATTTTGGTATTCCCACCAATCTTTTACCGTTAGGTGGGTCAATGTACTATCCGAATGTTTTGACTCCTCTTGCGGGGTGAGACAAGGCTCCTTGCTCTTCCCTATGCTGTTTACTGTGTATATTGACGGATTAATTGCTTCACTTGGTGAGGCAACAGTGGGATGTTGTATAGATAACACAAGGATAAATAACTTAGTTTATGCCGATGATATGGTGTTAATAAGTCCCTCTGTTAAAGGTCTGGATCGGCTACTAAAAGTCTGCGAAGTGTATTCGCAGAAACATGATATTCTTTTTAATGTTACAAAAACTAAGATTATGCAATTTCATCCTAAAAGCTATAATCAACCAGCTGACATTAGGCTTAAAATGAAAGGTGAAGTAATTGAGGAAGTACGAGGGTTTAAGTATTTGGATCAAACTATCACCAGCTCCATGAGTGATGACTCGGATATAAGAAAACAATCTCGAAGCCTTTGTGCTAAAGCGAATATGACTATAAGGAACTTTCGGTTCTGTACAAATGAAGCTAAAGACACTCTCTTTCGTACTTTCTGCAGTAATATATACGGACAGCAACTCTAAGTGAATTATAAAAAAGGTTCTGGCAGAACTCTACATTTGCTGTACAACAGGCCTTTTAGACTCTTACATAAATTACCCCCGAGATGCTCAGCTTCGCAAATGTTTGCTACCCGCAATGTTCCGAGCTTCCCGGAGGTAACAAGACGTGCTCAATACAGTCTAATGCAAAGAATTAAAAAATCAACTAACCAAATTATCCAAGCTATCCATGAGTCCTGCCGTTTATCCTCTAAGGCCTAAGCTATGGAATTCTTGGTACAAAAATGTCTGTCTGTAGCTCCACTTAAGTTCGACATTACTGTATTATTTATAATCACTTGTATATATCAGGTTGCAACATAAATTCTGCTCGATTAGAAAACGGACGATAGATAATAAAATAACCTCAAGATAATGTGAAATAGTTTTAGAAATGTTACAAAATACACGCGGCAACAGGTTCGCACAGGTTTTATCACGATACAGAACGACTTAGGCTAGTGTATGGTTAGGCTAATGAATATTTTCTCTGGTGTTTTTCATACAGTTACAACGCCACCCCTACGATATTACAGTAATTGAAAAAACATGGAGCCCACGAAAGAGCATATTCGACATGTGATGCTGTATGAGTTCCATAAAGGATCTAACGCTAGTGAATCCGCAAAAAACATTCAAAGAGTTTATGGAAATGATGTTGTGAGCGAATGGATGTGTAGGAGATGGTTTGAAAAGTTCAGAAATGGAGACTTCAGTCTGAAAGATTACACTAGGCAACAAAGATTTTGTTACAGAAGACCAAATAGGTGCTCCTAGCTAATTTCGGTATGCTGATTTCAAATCTATAATTAGATTTTTTCTATCACGTCTAGATTTTGTGTAAAATGCAAATCACTTTTAGTAAAATTTTCTACCACGTCCAGATTTGGTTTTAATCGGCTTAATGCCAGTAATATGAAACTTGCTTTTCAGGTTTAAAGCAATTTTTTTTGCCAACTATATACAAATTCGAACAATTTTGATAAATAAAATTTATCCCGAGTTGTTTTTATAGCATTTGTTTTGTACTACGGTGTGTATTTCTTTTTATTTTGCACATCGTAATAATTACTTTCTACGTTTTTTCAGATTGTATGGTAATTCAAAATGGCATCAAATAGACGTGCTTGTGTAAATCACCCAGACAACTTCTGCTTTGTCTGTGGACAATATACACCTAAGCCACAACGTAGAAACATAACAACAAAGATTAAACTTGCCTACAAGTGTTATTTTGACTGTAAGTTAGGAGACCAACAGAGGGACTGGGCACCACATATTTGCTGTGCACAGTGCAATGCAATGTTAATAGCTTGGATGAATGGTAAAAGAAAAGCTATGCCGTTCTCAGTCCCCATGGTTTGGCGTGAGCCGAAAAATCACTTCAATGATTGTTATTTTTGTTTGACAAAGATTGCTGGTTTCACAAAGAAAAACAAATCAAAGATCACGTACCCAAACTGCGAATCAGCAATGAAACCAGTACCACATGATGAAACAAATCCACCACCAGTTCAACCAGCAACGATAACAGACAGCAGTTCATCTGAAGATTCTGCTAGTGATATAGAAACAGGGAAAGATGGCATATATGTTCCAGATGCAAATATTTCCCCACATTTGTTAAGTCAAGCGGAGTTAAATGACTTAGTGCGCGATTTGGAATTACCAAAAGAAAAGGCAGAGTTGCTTGGTTCAAGACTTCAAGAATTTAATCTTCTCCAACCAAACACCAAAGTTTCCCATTTCCGCCATCGCCATTTGCAGTTTTCATCATTTAACTTACAGGAAGAAAACGTTGTTTCTGCCACGATATCAGTGGTCTGATGCAAGGGATTGGCTGTCGCTATGATCCAAAAGAATGGAGACTGTTCATTGACTCTAGTAAAGCTAGCCTTAAAGCTGTATTACTGCACAACGGCAGTGAAAAACCTTCAATACCTGTAGCACATGCCACTGGCCTTAATGAGACTTATGAATCGATGAAACTGCTGCTAAGACTCATCAAATATAAGGACCACACATGGAATATTTGTGGCGACCTTAAAGTTGTATCATTACTTAATGGGTTACAGTTGGGCTACACAAAGCATATGTGCTTTTTGTGTCTATGGAACAGCAGAGATGACAAGAACCACTACAAAAAACATGATTGGCCATCTAGAACTGAACATGTTGTTGGTAAATACAATGTGAAACACCCAGCACTTATTGACCCTCAGAAAGTACATCTTCCACCACTTCACATTAAACTTGGCCTTATGAAAAATTTCGTGAAGGGTATGGATCATCAAGGTAGTGGTTTCCAATATTTAAAGGATAAATTCAAAGGAATATTGACAGATGCTAAGCTAGAAGCTGGAGTTTTCACTGGACCACAGATCCGCAGTGTCATCCACGACTCATCGTTTCCATCTAACCTAAATGAGAATGAACTAGGAGCATGGACATCTTTCGTTGAAGTTGTCAAAAATTTCTTGGAAACCACAAAGCTGAAAACCACCGTAAACTCGTAGAAAACATGCTTAAATCTTATGAAATAATGGGATGCAGAATGTCTTTGAAAATTCATTTTTTACATTCTCATCTGACTTCTTCCGGCCAACCTTGGGGCTGTAAGTGACGAGCATGGTGAGCGCTTCCACCAACAGATCTCAGTTATGGAAAACAGATACCAAGGTAATTTCAACCCAAATATGATGGGAGATTATTGTTGGTTCCTGCAGAAGGAGAGCTCGTCATTCTACAAGCGACAAAGGAAGAGGAACACCAAAGTTTCACTTAAGAACAGGAATTTGCCTTTCAGTAGTAACAACAAAATACTAACGCGTTTGGGTGGATGGTTGGGCGCAGGGTGGTAACTCCGCCAGCGGAATTCCGCTGTCTGTCTTAAGCCAGAATAAAGGAGGAAAGACATCCCTGTTCACTAATTATTTAAGTATGCTTAACATAAAACGTGGCACGGAAAAGTAGCTTAGACGGCTTTCGTAATAGAAGCGGGTGAGAAAAAAAATGAAAAATATGGGTTTTCGGTTACACAAAATCTGGACGTGATAGAGAAATTTTGATATCAGATCTGAAATCAGCATCAGCGCTTTAGTAGGAATCAGTAGTTCACGTGTTGTAACAAAAAAAGTTGAAATTTGTTGCCTAGTGTTATCAACGAACAGGACGACCAAATGAGTTAGATGAAGAGTTGCTGAAAGCAACAGTGGAGGAAACCCCAACGGTAACTGTAAGAGAACTTGGCCGGCAACTCGGCGTTAGCCATATGAGCATTCATCGTCATTTGAGGCTGTTAGGAAAAGTAGTGAAGGTTGGAAAATGGGTTCCGCATGATTTGTCACAAGCGAATCTTCAACATCGAATCGATATTTGCACATCACTGCATTCTTGGCAACTGCAGGCACCGTTTTTGAATCGGATCGTCACTGGGGATGAAAAATGGGTCCTCTATAACAATATTAAGCGTCGACATCAGTGGCTTAGCCGTGAAACAAAGCCTGAACCTCAACCAAGGAATGGACGCCCTCCAAAGAAAATTTTGCTATGCGTTTGGTGGAATATGCAAGGAATTATTCATTTTGAACTTCTGCCAGATAACCAAACAATCACAGATGAAGTCTACTGCCAACAACTCCAACGATTGAAGATGGCATTACAAGGAAAACGTCGTGCATTAATTAATCGCAAAGGTGTTCTTTTCCACCAGGATAACGCGCGCCCTCACACTGCTCGAATCACCACTGCCCAATTGGAGGCATTTGGTTGGGAAAAAATGCCTCATCCACCTTATTCTCCGGACATCGCGCCTTCAGACTACCATTTATTCAGAAGTCTGCAACACCACCTAGATGGACAAAAGTTGCAATCCAGGGAAGCTATCGAAAACGAAGTGATCACTTTTTTTTAACTCGAAACCAAGGGATTTCTTCGAATGTGGCATAAAAAAACTTTTCTACAGGTGGGAGGAAGTTATAGAAAAAGAAGGGAATTATATTGATGATTAATTTGTCATTATGTCATTTAATTTTTGTTGTGAATAAACTAAAAATTCGAGCAAATTTGTCCTTATAAGTCCTTCAATTTTTGTTCTGAATGAACTAAAAAATCGAGCAGAATACAGAGTGTCCCTAAACAACGTATACATTTTTAAAAAACTTATAACAGGCGAACCCACTAACGGATTCAGATGATTTTTATTTCTTTTTATAGGTAAAATATACAACTTCGAAATAATAGATAGTTTAATTTGTTTTAAACACGTAAGTGTTCGAAATGTCGACCATTGACATCAATGCACCACTGCGCTCTTTGATTCACTGATTGGCAGACTTCAACAAAAATGTTTGTAGGGATATTTCTACACGCTTCTCAACTGTGCTCTGTAGTTGTTCAAGTGATGTAGGTCTTCTACTGTATACTTCATTTTTCAAATGACCCCATAAAAAAAAGTCAAGTGGGTTCAAATCTGGTGAACGTGGTGGATACTCGATACTACCTCGTCGTCCGATCCACCGATAATGAAATGTTTCATCAAGGTAGTTCCTGACATCCTGATGGTAATGAGGAGGTGCTCCATCTTGTTGAAAGTAAATGTCCTCATCTCCGTATAACTGTCGAATTGCAGGAAAACCTTTTCCCCGAAGCATGTTGAGGTAGCTATGGCCGGTAACTGTACCATCGAAAAAGAATGGACCAACCAAACCTTTGGAAGAAAAACCACACCAGACAGTTATACCCGGTAAATTTACATGTCGTTCCACATAAATGTGTGGATTTTCTTGTGACCAGTATGTGCAATTATGACGATTAATTATACCATTCAACTTAAATGTAGCCTCATCAGACCACACAATTTTGTCCCAAATTGGCCATCTTCTGTGTTTTTTACTCGAAACCATTCGCAAAACTGGATTCTGCGATCCGGATCATCTTCATTCAAGGCATGTAATAATCTCGGGATGTAAGATTTCCATTTAGCATTCTTCAGAATTCTGTGGACACTTGTCTTACTTTTCCCTGTTTCACGAGCACATTGTCTCACAGATTTTCTTGGTGATCGGTTGAATACCTGTAGCACTTCATCAGAAGTGTTAGCATCTGTTGATGTCTTTGGACGCCCAGTCGCTTGCTTGTACACATCATGCACAGTACCGTATACTTCAAATTTCTCACAGATACGTGAAATGGTAAGTCGAGTTGGAGGATTAGTTCCAAAATTGTCTCTCCACTGTTGTTGAACCTTTGATATCTTCTCAACTTTAAAATAGGACTTTAGTATCCATTTTCGTTGCTCAAATGATAAGCGCACACTTCCATTTTCCATGTTTACTGTAGGCAGGCAAGGCTATTACTAATTTCGATTTTGTATCTCCTTAGGCTAGCCAAGGCTGTTAACAATTTCGCTTTTGTATCTCCTTAGGCTATAGGCTATAAAAAGAAATAAAAATCATCTGAATCTGTTAGTGGGTTCTCCTGTTATAAATTTTTTAAAAATGTATACGTTGTTTTGGGACACTCTCTATATGTTACAACCTTATATTTTTATCCTTAGTATGTGAACTGTCATTGTATTAATAATGTTTGTCATATGGACTATAGTCTGCGAATAAACCTTTTCATTTTCATTATCAGAGGCTTTAGCAAAGTCAGTTACAGCTATGTTTTGTCCTCGACACAGAGCCGGATTAAGACCTTTAGAGGCCCTAAGCACTGTAAAGATTATGGTGCCCCCATATATATGTAATTCAAAATAAAAACAATACTAAACCGTAAAATAAATTTTTATCTTTCGAAATGAAACAAAACTTCCATGTATGCTGAAATTAAAGTAGCTTCTTTCTAGATTTTCTGATTGCAAAATCCTGGATAATTTCATCGAAGCTGACTCGACGAAGCATGTCCGCTTCTATACACAGTAGGGAAAGTGAATCAAGTCTGTCCTGACACATTGTTGTTATCTGAGGGTTTTTGATTCCTTTCAGCTGAGAAAAAGAGCGTTCTGCGGAGCAGTTAGTAATCATCAATGTTAGAAAAATACGTCGTGCGATATCTACATTTGGAAATACACATTGTATCCTGTCGTTCACTAGGGTGTCATGAAGATCAATGTGACTGAATTTCGTTTTTCCTGTTTCATTAAACTTTGAGGGCATATAACAGTGGAACTGCCGTAGTTCTCCACAGAGATTCATGTTCAAGTCAACAGGGTACGAGTCAACTAGCTTGTGGGAACCTTGTGAATATTGTTCGTCAGATAATTAATAAGTCGAAATCGTTTAGAAAAGAAAATCTACTTGATACTTCTTTGTACACTTCACCTCCCTCTTCATATGAGCTTTAAGTGTATCAATTAAAGCGTAGTAAGTCGATACGCAAAATTTGTCTCTAGGATTCAATGCTGTTTATGGTGCACTGCCATCATTTCCTTGTTTTTTCCTGATTCGCTTGCGGGACTGGGCTTCTTTGTAGTCAGTATCAGGCAAGATATCTTTTGATATGTCTTCAAATCTTTCGAAATCATTCCTCAAAGTGTGTAAGTGGCCTGCTAATGATTTTCTCATTTTTTTTTTGGTGCCCCTGCCTTGCTGGTGCCCTAAGCACGTGCTTAGTCTGCCTATTGGGTAATCCAGGCCTGCCTCGACACAGTGTTTCCAATATTTTCTCCTGGTGGTCTAACAGCTGTGGTAGGCATGATCTTCCAGCCCTGAAACCATGTTGATTTGGGTTGTATAAGTTCGTTTCTTGTAGGTAGTAAGCAGTTTTGCCTCTGTTCAAAGCACTTTATAAGGTGTGAGGTGAGAGCTACCAGCCGATAATTCTTTGGCATTGCTCTGTTACCACCTCTGAATAAGGGGGCAATGTTCACGTTCTTTAATGGAAGTGGATTTTGTCCTGTGTCGAGTGATTTCCTCCATAGTAAGTATAGCGGTTTGGCAATACTCTCTTTACATTTCTTCAGAAACGTGGCACTCCATGCATGTGTCTGGCCCTGGTGCCGAATTGTCTCGCATCTGTGATAGAGCCTTAATTACATCTTCCGAGAACTATAAGTCCATTAATAGGTTTGTGCCAGAATTTGTCCTTGGCTGATTTGTATCAATGTTGAAAAATTCATCTGCATTTTCTACTTTCATCTCGGACTTAGGGGTGCTAAATACGGAGTTAAATTGTTTCTTAAGCAGTTCGCTCATTTTTTGGGGTCATTTGTGTGTTTGGTCTCCCCGTCTATCAACGGACCAACACTCTCTTTACACTGCATTTTTCTTTTCGCAAACGTGTAGAAGTATTTTGGGTTATTTTTTATGTTTTCTGCTACCTTGTTTTCCTCCGCGTGTGTCTTATGTATGAATGTTTGCTTTAAGTCCATTTCTATTTCCTAGTTTCCTCTCTAGTTTGAGTCTCCTTGCATTTGTGGAGCTGTTTTACGGTTTGCTTCCGTTGATTAAATAGTGTCCCGATTTTTCTCTCGAGCTTGCTACATTTCCTTTTGTCTCTCTGGAACATGCTTCAGTAATATTGGTTTGGTTTCAGTCTCCATTATACCTAGTATTTTTTCTGGAGTCTTCTCGTGACGTAGCAATTTCCAATTTACTTCCTTTAAATCTTTATTTACACCAGGGTTGTGGAGTCGGAGTCGTGGAGTCGCACGTTTCAGGGCGGAGTCGGAGTCGGAGTCGGTAAAAAACTTCCGACTCCGACTCCAATTTCTGTGTCCTGTGTCACCCTTAATTTCTAAATCCTAAATACTAACATTTAGGTTATTTAGTTTTTTTGGTCAATAAACCTTATTCATTGATAGCCCCTAGATTAAGTTTTTTTAATATTTTTTTTTTACATTTTCAGAATATACAATTAATATTTATTTAAATATAAAATATAAAATTTCACACTTAGTGTGGTGGTGATGAAATGTCTTATTATTATGATAATTATAGAGTGAAACACTAGAGGAGTCGGAGTCGTATATTTAAAATGTGAGGAGTCGGAGTCGGATTTTTAGATTTTTTACAATGTGTGGAGTCGGAGTCGAATTTTTACAATGTGTGGAGTCGGAGTCAGAGTCGGAAAATTTTGGACCAACTCCACAACCCTGATTTACACTTTCCCAATCTACTGTCTTTGGATTTATGTTTAAGCCTTCAAATATTCCTTCTGTCTCTTTGGGATGCGTTTTCGGACCTCTGGGTGCTAACTTCAATTGTATATCGATTAGGTTATGGTCGCAGAAATTTGTGTGCGTTACCTTTTTATTTATTATTATCTCATTGTTATTTGTCAAAATTAAATCCAAAACGTTCTCGTTTCTAGTGGCTTCACATATTTCCTGAGTTAGGGCGTAATGTTCCATCATATCTAAAAACATTATTTGCTTGGGTTCTATCATCTTTTGTAATGTTGCCATGAAACTTCTCAACGTATATGATTTCGTCATTTTTCTTCCATGTTATGAATGGGAAATTAAAATATTTGTTCCTGAAGTTTCAAGTGATTTTAACATGTTTTCTATTTCATTGGTGGCAAATTGGAATTCACTTTTTGTGGTGTTTGGTGGTCTGTAGACGTTCATAATGTTAGGTTCAGTTCTTTAACTTCAAAAATAATGTATATATATATATATATATATATATATATATATATATATATATAAGCAAACAACCACAGGAAAAGGAAACACAAAGTCCGAGCGCTTTCGTGATATATTCACGAAAGCGCTCGGACTTTGTGTTTCCTTTTCCCTGTGGTTGTTTGCTTATTAATAAGGTCACGTGTTATTTTGTGATTCTAGTGCATATATATATATATATATATATATAATATATATATCCTAGGGGCACTCAATATATTTTGCCCCACTCTTTTTTCTTAGATAAATAATTAATAGGCCATGGGGCTGAAATGTCTTCTGGGCCGTAAGTTTGAACTTTCCGCGCTTCACATAACCGATTTTTCCAGTTTGAACCTCCCCTCCATGCATAAAACCACTTTTAAACGCCCTTGTATAAAACCGATGGTTAACGCAGTTTCGAAAATGGCGTCTCACAGTGATGTGCGCGTAAACAGAAGGCTGTTATTGAGTTCTTAGCCGCAGAGAAAGAAACAGTTGGAAATATTCACAAACGTGACATCTCACACTGTGCAACGTGCTAACAACATCATTTGATCAAATCGGTGCGTCACATACAAGGAGCTATCACTGGAGCTAGGAATTAGTGAATGAAGTGTGAATACAATAATTCAGCAACTGGGATGCTCAAAAGTGTGTTCACGGTTTGTTCCTCGCGAACTGACTGAAGATCACAAAGCCCAAAGAAAAGAAATTGCTTCTGAGTCGTTGGTTCGATACGAGACAGAAGGGAAAGACTTCCTTTCACGAATTGTGACTGGGGATGAGACTTGGGTACACCACTTTGAACCTGAAACCAAACGCCAATCCATGGAGTGGCATCACGCAGACTCCCCACGCAAGAAAGAGTTCAAAATGGCTCCCTCTGCAAGAAAGGTTATGGCCACCATCTTCTGGGACATGAAAGGGGTGATTCTGGTGGACATTATGAAGAAAGGACAAACAATCAACTCAGAGGCATATATTGCTACCCTTCAGAGACTCCAGAGACGTATAAAGCGAGTTCGAGCGGAGAGAAAACTGGAAGACGTCCTTCTTTTGCACGATAACGCAAGACACACAACAGTTTGTAAACAAGAGAGGCCATCACAAAAATGTGCTTGACTGTGTTACCCCACCCTCCATACAGCCCGGATCTGGCACCTTGAGACTTCCATTTGTTTGGGCCAATGAAGGATGCTATTCGTGGAAGAAAGTTTCAGAGTGACGATGAGGTTGTTGAGGAGGTTAAGAGGTGGCTCGAGCGGAACCCAGCGGGCTTTTACCAGCAAGGAATAAAGGCCCTTGTTTCGAGGTGGAGGAAAGCCGTAGAAAAGGATGGAGACTATTTGGAAAAATGAAAACTTGTAAAAAAGGTATGTAACTACTTGTGTTAAAAATTTCTGGAACTTACAAGGAAACTTGGAAAGAAAAAAAAAGGTGTGGCAAAATATATTGAGTGACCGTCGTGTGTGTATATATATATATATATATATATATATATATAATTATATATAAAAACTATGAGTTGGACAGAATAATGGAAACACTGGCTTTTTCGATGTTATATTTTTCGATATCGTTAATAGAGTTATACACTTTACGAAGTTGATATATGAATGCATATTATATGCTTTAAGATCATGTACGATTTTAATATGTTAATATTGATTTTTCCTGTTTTCTCAGAATAATTAAAAAAAAGGCACGTATGTCAGTGAATATAGAAGGTGCATGATAGTAGGAACTCGCTCAGCTGCTGCTTCAGTTGCAAAAGTCGCCGAAATTGCTCACGTATCTCGAGAAATAGTCCCTATAGTTATAAATACACGGAAGTAAATGATAAAAAAACTTAATCACTTAAGCCCAATAGCGTTCCTATTATTCTGTCCAACCCCAACTTTTACAGTGGTTGGTGTTATGAGGGGCATCACTACACTTCCCCAAACGTCGTTTGATACTGGTCTTTGCAGACCAATTCTGAACAGTTCTGATGCGGCAGTTTTTGGTTCGCGCTTCGCGGGTCGTAATAAGGTTCGTATGTCACATTCTGTCAGTGTGCTTTACTCGTACTATATTGCTTATTTGATGTCGTTTATCATTTCCTTCCATGATACACCATTCAGGAGATGATCTTTGATATAATGAGCATTCACGATTCAGTAAAGTATATGACGTCACTGATGATATCGGAAAATACAGCACGGAAAAAGCGAGTATTTCCATTCTTCTGTCCAACCATATAGTTATATAACGCGAAATAGTGCGCTTTCGATTTTTAGTTCATAGTTTAAAGTAGAAAAACGTATTAGTAAAGTTCATTAGTTAAAAAAAATTGTAGGGAATAATTCATGCGATAAAATATTGGTTTTTACCAAACGTTAAAGGTTTGTTTTATAACCTTTTGCGAAACAATATTCATAATTTTTATGGAAAAACGGCGTTGGCAGTTGGGACCTTTTGAAAAGCAAAATTTTTAACCGACAATATAAATTCTTGAGATGTCGAGATAAATTTTTCTCGAGTGTGTGAGTATCGCTTTTTAACCCTTTATCGCCCGGGTCTTTTCTGAGATTGAATAAAATCGTCTGGCGTTAGCCAGAACAAAATCAGTAAAGTGACGCTCGGCGCTAAAGGGTTAAAAGACAAAACAAAAACCAGACTAACAATTTTTTTTTTATATTCGATCTTTACTATTTAGAAAATTTCTAAATAGTAGTCTCTGTAAATGTAAGTTAAGTATAGTTAGGCTAGATCAGGTTAGGTTACGCTAGGTTATATATTAGGTTAAATTAAGTTAGATTACATAAATTTCGTTAGGTTAGATTAGTTCAGTTTATGCTTCGTCGTCTTTGTTAGGGTAGGGGCCAAGAACAATTTTTTTGTTCGACAAAAGTTTCTCGATATCTCTCGAGAATTTACCTCGTCGCGTCGATGTAAAGTTTTTATATTTTGGAACGCCCTTACGGCAAAAGATCGCCTGAGTGTGAACTTCACCAGACATCCAATGACAAAAAAAGAGGAGAAAGTTAGAGTACACTTTCCTAAAACTTGACTAAGACACAGTAACCCTTTCGGTACTGGGTTGTTTCATATACAGTCTGGCGTGTATATATATATATATATATATATATATATATATATATATATATATATATATATATATATATGCCAACGTGCATAATACCAAAAGGGTTAAAGCATAATTACACCCTATACTTGTGTAGAAATGTTCTTTAAATAACATACTTAATTTGGATCTTATTTCAGCAAATCTGACTTTATAATCCGTAAAATTACTTCACTCAATCCATATCACATATCACTTCTGTAGGATGAAATCCAGCTGGACTCAGACCTTCGCATATCACATATATATATATATATATATATATATATATATATATATATATATATATATATATATATATACAGGGCTATTCAAAGTGATTCATCCGATTTCAACTGAGAATACTTCCGTACCTATCAACTGGGCATACACCACATGAAAGAGGAAATCTCCGAGTTTTACAAGATCACCGCGAGAGGGTTCCAAAGTCACGCCGTGGCCTAGCCTAGGAACAAACAGTCAGTGTGAAAATGGCGTTGGATTGGTCGCAGTGGGCCCCATGACTTGGTGCTCCACAGCTGGCACCCTAGGTCGCCGGATCTTACACCGTGCGACTTCTTCCTTTGGGGGTACGTTAAGGATACTGTGTACGTGCCACCGTTGCCCACATCTTTGGATGAGCTCCGAACTCGCATTGTTACTGCCGTAGAGTCAGTGACAACGGACATGCTGGAGCGAGTATGGGAGGAATTCGACTATCGTGTCGACGTTGCTCGTGTAACTAGAGGAAGTCACATAGAGCATTTATGAGGTGAGAGACAAAATTTGGACAGTTTTTCTTTTGGTTGATGTATCACAAATCACTCTGTATTTGTAACATTAAAAAATATTCTCATTTGAAATCTGGTGAATCATTTTGAATAGCCCTGTATATATATATACTGCGTGGTCATTGCAGTTATATATATATATATATATATATATATATATATACAGTGTATATAATTAACAGTTGTTGTTTTTTGTTTGCTGAAGTGCTTCATATAGATTTTTTAACATTTCACTTGTATCAAAGACGACCTTTTACCAAGGCAAACTCGCCTTCCATCTTTCTCATAAGGAATTGAATTCACAGTTTTTAAGGTCCCCCAAAACAGCCTATAAAAACTTTATATATATATATATATATATATATAATATATATATATATATAGAGAGAGAGAGAGAGAGAGAGAGAGAGAGAGATTCTGATGGTAAATATGAAGTCCTTTTACGTAGAAGCGGGAAATCAGTATGGATTTATTTTTACTTTACTTTGTCATACAATATTCTTTATCGTTTGGAAAACATCATTATCTAATGTTAAAAGTTTATCAACACACACACACACCACACACACACACACACACACACACACACACACACATATATATATATAGATATAGTTTCGAATATGAAACGCGAAAGTTTGCCTGCAGCTTCTTAATTTTGGTATATTTGTTTTTACTTTCTTGACATTATAAACGTAACAGGAAGCTACTAAGTGTGTGTGGTGTGTGTGTGTTGTGTGTGTGTGTGTGTGTAAAAGAGAGAGAGAAAAAAAGAATTTTCACTTTTTTCTCTTTTGAAAGGATTCAAGACGTATCCTCGCCTCTGAAAAGACTTTCTTATTTTCTTAAAAGTAAGATTCAACTGAAAGACCCTCCTTTAGGGGAAGGTTGAAGGGGGGGGGGGGCGTAGAAAACGCGAGGAGATTGCTACTCTCGTCATAGAATTTTGATGACGTCATGTCTGTGACGTTGCGGATTAAGCCCGGAATTATTAATCAAGGCGAAACGAGTTTTTTTTTTTTTTTTTTGTGGATCTATAAAAGCGTAAATTATATTAGAGATTTAGTTGGTTTTACCTCTCAAATTTCGCGAGACGGATATTATTGCCTCATTTGCCATTAGTAGGGTGGCTTCTGAGATAACAATGGCTCCATGCAAGGATACTGAACCGTAATGGAAATGAAAATGGCGAATTTTATTGCCAAGAAAAAAAAAACACCTTCCATAGTATAATTAATATTAATACTAAAAAACTAAACATAAAAGGTAGGATTAAAACGTAAAAAAAAAAAGTACAGATTGAAATAAGTGTTAATAAAAGTAATAACAAAAAGTAATAATGTAAAATTGGACTAAACGAAAAGAGAGTATTTAAAACGTTATATTTCATCGAAGACTCTCTACTGAAAGAAATCTACAAAATTAATGGATTTCGGTTTACTTTCTTTAATTCTATTGCGTTTAATTTGAAAAATTATCGTTCCTGAGGAGTTTAATGATTACTCCTTTCTCTAGTTTCACTGCAGGTCTTTTCGACTAATATCATGTAGTGATTTCAGAAGTTAAGTCCATTTTATGTTCCTGACGGTAAATATGAAGTCCTTTTAGAAGCGGGAAATCAGTATGGATTTCTTTTTACTTTAGTTTGTCATACAATGTTCTTTATTGTTTGGAAAACATCCGTATCTAATGTTTATTACACACACACACACACGCGCGCGCGCGCACAACACACACACACAACACACACACACACACACATATATATATATATATATATATATATATATATATGATGTAAGTAAAACCAGTTTCGGCGTCTCGAAAACAGGAATTACTTCGCGTTTTATATCACTCGTTATCCAGAGAAAGTGCAACCATGACTTCGAAGATCCATGCACAGCAATCTTTCATCACACTCTTCATCACACTCACACCTCTTTCTCTCTCTTTCTCATGCGCGCGCGCGACGTTCAGAGTTGGCAGAGACAGACACATAACAGATATTCAGTTACAGAAAACATACTCAGACACTCGCCTACCTTGTTAATAGGCTAGATATGTGTTTTATAGAAATGCATAATATTATCTGGGTAATCGGACGCAATATATGATAAATCTTCGGTACGCTGGCTTTGGCAGACTACGGAGAAATATGCAACGATGAAATGATGACATCTTGTCCATAATAAATAGATAAAAAAATTCATTTAAAAAAAATGCATGGCGTAGATTAGATTAGTTGTTTAGTATTTATGCTATCCTTTGCACTGTCTTCTAATGCGTAAGTGAGTACACGAAATAAATGTACGCATGGTGTGAATGAACTCTGACACTATTCTTTTCAGTATACCTTTTCCTACTTTCCTATAAACCTTCTTTCACCACTATTTTCTGTCAACACTGGTTGGCGGAGGAGGGAGAGAGAGCCATGTCTGTTCTGTACTTTACTATTACTACTATTCCTGCGTGAAAGCTTTACACTTCTACAGCTTACAGGGTGTCCATAAAGTCACGCATCACAGGAAAATACATTTATGTTGTTTATTTACTTATTTGTTCGAAATGATTCCCACCAATCTCAAAACATGTTTGTAAACGAAAAAGCAAGTTTCTTTGAACGTTTTTCAACATATTTAGCCTGATGGAGACATAAATAAATAGACATTGCTTATGTTCCTATGATGCGTGACTTTATGGACACCCTATATAAATGTAAGCATGATATAAGTTTTCAGTGACCTCCTTTTTCATTGCTATTTCTAACATTCCTACTTCCTTTGTGGGCTAGCTTGGAGTGGATCATAGGGTCTTTGTTAGCCTGTAACTGTGTAACTCACTTACCTAATCTCTATGTCCATATTTACACGTGTTTTTTATCTTGAATAAAGTGCCTTCATTCGACAATATCCAAATTTTCTTCTATTAAGAACATTCTTCACCCTTTGAACTTTTAAGCGAAAAGGAGGAATTCTTTCAAAAAATGACCTCGACGATTATTCACATACACACAAAAATAAAATAGTGTTATAACTCCTTGAGGATAACATTTAGCCGGAAGCTTCGTTATTCAAATGAAGCTACGCGAAGAAATAGCCTCCGGCCGTAGCAGCAGACGCGGAGAAAGTGGTGCTAACCTTACTAGGACATTCCTTCGGTTTATGAATGAACAACCTGAAAAATAAGTTCTTTCAGGGAAATAGAGCCCAAGGCTCAATTCCTGGGATCGCAAAAGACCATTAACTGATTGGTGGCTAAAAGACGTTTAGGAAGGAGTGGTAGGTACCCAGAGGCGGATTAAGAAACCTCGGGGCCCCGGGGCAATGAAGAATATGGGGGGCCTTTTATATAGCTTTTTATTAACAATACACGTACATATACAGTACATAGTACATTTACACGAATTATATGTACGGTGCTCAGGCTAATTGAGAAACAAACTTAAAAGAACCTTAACACAGTGTATTTTGCCGTTTGCCAAAACCAAACTGTATTAAACAAACTTTACTTTAGGGCCTATAAAACATAGAAATAAAACAGGGAATTTGTCAATTTGTGTACTCTGTCATATTTCATCAAAGAAGTTGGCGAAATCTCGAATTATATCATCGAAACTCAGTTGACTGGGCGGTCCCTCAAGCATGGGAGCCTGATGCTTCAGCCTCAATAGCCTCAGTGATAATCCACCACTGTAGGTACCCCTTTACCATATACGCTGCGTCATCGAGTAGCTGCGCGCGCGTGTGTGTGTGTGTGTTTCTCATTCGAGAATAGACGCGAAAAAACTATTTATTATGGAGAAAGTTATACTTTAAGAACATTGTTATTTCCTATTTACGTCATGTTGTATGTTACAGTTCCATTTTTATCGATTTACACTCAGTCAACGTAATTGCTTATTCATCCTCATAATAATAATAATAATAATAATAATAATAATAATAATAATAATGAGAGTTGGATTTGAAGAACTTTAGTCTCGTGTTCTGTATAAACACACGAGATCTCTCCGAATTTTAATGAGATTTTCACCACTATTTTCCGGTTAATATACGTATAATTAGATTATCAACACCTACATATCAAAAGTACTCGGGTCAGAACAATCGAATACATAGTTATCTATCTGAAACTTAATCTAAATGTTCTACGCAACCATTCAACCATGGTTATAATAATCATACTGATTTTACCGCTAACAAACGGTGAAATCATGGAACAATTGATTGTAAAATAATTTCGTTATTAATACCAAATGTGAATACCAAGTGCGTACTGGAGATGAACAAAAGGCCTGTCGTGAAACTTTATGTTTCTCTTCAAGGTTTTTTTTTCCTCCGAATGAAATTTTAACGAAAATATAGAAACACTATAGAAAATATAGCAACAAATGTATAGATCTTTTTTCTTATGAGATAGAAACGATAGAGAATTTCATTTATTTATAAAGATTCGGATATATAAATTCCCCTTTTGAAAAGAAGAGAAAGCATGATTCAAGCTATTCTCATGAAGGTTCATCCTTGAACGCGTTAAAAGGAGAGGTTAAAAATCTGATTAAATATTCTTGAAGGAAAAGTCGTTCCAAATGTTTAAAATTGAGGCAAATATACCCAAAACATTCATATATATATATACACCTTTAAACCTTTATCTCTCTCTCTCTCTCTCTCTCTCTCTCTCTCTCTCTCTCTCTCTCACATACTTTTTTAGTCAGTTTTCTACTACTGATCGAATAATTAAAAAAATGCACTAGTTTATTAACAGGAACCTCCCCGAGTGGACCGAAAGGTCTTTGAGGCTTCCTCTTGTCCTTGCCTTGTAACTCCTTGTAACACACACACACTCTCTCTCTCTCTCTCTCTCTCTCTCTCTCTATCTATATATATATATATATATATATATATATATATATATATATATATAGAGAGAGAGAGAGAGAGAGAGAGAGAGGCAAACAGACACGAGTATTATATATTATTCCTTCATACTCATATGTGGGAAGATGCCTATACAAATATCTTTTTGTCATTTTGAATTCTTAGCACGCGCATTTTCAATCCCTTGAACCACAAGTAAAAGTTCGATTCAAGTGTACGTACATCTTGAACCTTTGTGAGTGTACCAGAAATTAAGTAACGTGTATATTATAAATATGTAATTATTATGCATTTATAATAGAAAAGTGCCATTATTACATTTATAATAGAAACTTCCATTATTACATTTATAATTACTAAATTTAAAAATAGGTAATTATTATTATTATTATTATTATTATTATAGGAATAATCTCATGGCAACATTTTTAAAACGTTTAACGTTTATCGATCAGCACATTTTTCAGTGTTGTCACGTCCATGGGAAATGCTAAAACGCGCCCAACCTAACTAATAAAAATTACCAGAAGAATTAAAACCCAAGACGATATTAATTTCTCGCAAAGGTATAGATAGAATTTCCAGATGGTCAGGAGATATATGAAGTTCATTGCCAAAACTTCTTACTTTTTAAGATATGGGAAGATGAGGTACTAAAAGCTACGAACTGCTATGTACCATCTGGCTAGGAAACGTAAAAAAATTCAATAGGAGAGACCTTCGAGGAGTAATTAGGACTGCAGAGGCATGTTTTAAAAGCAAGCGCGTATGATACAACTAAACTCAAAAGAATTAATAGACAGGTATTGATAACCTTGAGAAGAAGGAGTAGAAATATAATGTTCTTCTACCGAATACCTTCGGTAGAACTCTATCGAGTACTGCTCAGACATTTGGCAACAGTTTAGGTCGTATGACGGACGGGTGATGATGATGACGATGGTGAAAGTTTTGGGGTTGTTTAACGTTTTCGTAATCTCTATATACGGTCCTATGACGAAGGGGACCTACACCTTTACGTGGGATCCATACCCTTACCCCACAAAGTACCTAAAGAAGCACTTTAAAAGTGTATGAAACTATGAAGAAAAGAACGCACTAAAATGGAAATAACAAAAAGATAGAAAATAGAGAGGTGCAACATAATCAACACGTGGGAGTAAC
>JAJOZX010000506.1:1022500-1057500 GCA_023014485.1 Bathynomus jamesi
TGTATCAATTATATTGTCACTTTGAATGGAATTGGTTATAATTGCAATTACAATTACATTTTTTGGTAGACAATTACAATTACTCATCAATTACTTGAAAAGTTGTAATTACAATCAATTACAATTACAAATTACAATTACCCCATTTTATTTTCATTTTTAAGTAGGGAAAATTATTAGTATTACGTAGTTGTTCTGTATGTGAATTATATATAGCTAATCACGTTTCGAGCCTCCCTGAGGCAACGAGACTCGCTCAATACAGTCTAATGCAAAGAATTCAAAATACAAACAACCCAAACTATTCATCCCTCTCGCTTTGTCTTTCTAAACTATGGACCCTCTTGGTACGAAAGTGTTTGGCTATAGCTCCCCGTTAACACTTTAGCACCAAGAATGGCATTTTCAGTACACGTATTTTTTATTTTAAATTTTTTAATATTAGCCTCAAGGTAGTTTTTTATTATTAAAGTATTCATTAAAAGTAATAAACAGTCAACTAATTGAACAGTAAAATAAATAAACAAAAAATTAAGTTTAAAAGAGAGGAATAAAAATAAACACGTAACCAGACGAATATTACTAAAATTAATAATAAAAAAAACTACCTTGAAGCTAATATACTAAAAAAATAAAAATAAAAATACATATACTCAAAATGCCATTCTTGATGCTAAGTGTTAGGGGGAGCTATAGCCAAACACTTTCGTACCAAGAGGGTCCATAGTTTAGAAAGACATAAGCGAGAGTGATAAATAGTTTGGGTTGTTTGTATTTTGAATTCTTTGCATTAGACTGTATTGAGCGAGTCTCTTTGCCTCAGGGAGGCTCGAAACGTTGTGATTAGCTATATATAATTCACATACAAAACAACTACGTAATACTAATAATTTTCCCTACTTAAAAATGAAAATAAAATAAACTTAAAAGACTTTTACACTTTTAAATTTATTCTAATTTCTTTTTAAGTGGCTAAAAGTCATATTTTATATATATATATATATATATATATATATATATATATATATATATACATACACATTTTAACTGCAAACACGCAGTATAATTAACGTAAAGAACGACGCTTGTATCGGAGAATATTCCGCGCAAGATGAGGAGAGAGAACGAACAAATTAAAAAATGAGGTAACCACCCGGGAATCGAACCCGGGATCTTCCGATTGCCGGTCAGATATGGTAACCATTACACCATGGGCCTCACTCGATCAAATGCCGTAATTCTCCTACATACGCGCAGAAACCAATGCCCCAAGGGGGCACCTCCCGCATGCCGTACATTATATACATTTTAACTGCAAACACGCAGTATAATTAACGTAAAGAACGACGCTTGTATAGGATAATATTCCGCGCAAGCGTCGTTCTTTACGTTAATTATACTGCGTGTTTGCAGTTAAAATGTATATAATGTACGGCATGCGTGGGGTGCCCCCTTGGGGCATTGGTTTCTGCGCGTATGTAGGAGAATTACGGCATTTGATCGAGTGAGGCCCATGGTGTAATGGTTATCATATCTGACCGGCAATCGGAAGATCCCGGGTTCGATTCCCGGGTGGTTACCTCATTTTTTAATTTGTTTCGTTCTCTCTCCTCATCTTGCGCGGAATATTCTCCTATACAAGCGTCGTTCTTTACGTTATATATATATATATATATTATATATATATATATTATATAGAGAGAGAGAGAGAGAGAGAGAGAGAGAGAGAGAGAGAGAGAGAGAGAAATTAAGTTTTTAAATATATGAAATTGGAAAAGTTGGTACTTCGCTTATTCCAGATGCGTGCGTGTGTGCGTATATAGGAATCTGGGCGAAATTGTAGGAGGTAGAGTATGCACATGTATGTGTGTGTGTATACGTAATTACATCAAAATATATTACAGTACAAAGTGTGTAGCGTCATCATAAAGTATTAAAATCGTTAACAAAATGTTAATTCATTTGCTCCTTCTGTTTCTCCAATTATTACTTCGCCTTTGCGATACATTCATTTCCTCTTGGTCACAGTCAGTGAACCGAATTATGGTTGATTAATAGCGTGCTTTGAAAAGCCCGTAAGATGATTGCCCTTTCCTTATAAGAATGGGTTGCCCTCTACCATAATATGTATATACTTTTAGTTCGACCACTGTATATATATATATAGGTGGTGTAGTGGTGAGCGTCGCTGACTACGAATCAATCGGCTCCGGGATCGAGACCCGCTGACGGCAGCCGGCGCGCGGCAAAACCCAGCTGTTCATCCTTCCACGCAATAAAGAAAGTGGTTGGTCGATAAATGGGTACCCTGGGTGGCCTAGACGCTGGGCTGCTGGTGGGGCGTGGTTCGGATTCCACGTTAAACCGTAGGTCTAAGGTGGAGTGAAAAGCTTGACCTTCGTCAGAATGAACAATTCGGGCGGAAGCTAACCAAAGGTTACTTTTAGTTGAACCACTGTAAAAGATTTCTCAAAAATCATGATCGGATGTCAACACGAAGACATATCGAAAGAAATTAGTACTGAAATAATATATATACACAGGAGGACTTTCTTCCCATACATTTACTTCGTTTCTAAATTTAGTTTCGCATATTTCATTTCACTTTAGAACTGAAAGAAAAAGTTGATTTTACGAAGAAATAGTTCGCTTCGGTTTTTCAAACAGTGCCTAATTTACGCCAGAAGATTTCGTCAGTGCAAATGAACTTATTGAGCAAGCACCGTTGCTGGAGAGAATATTACCTGCGGGCAGAATTCCAGCAAATAATTTTAGCCCTGAATGTATATACAATATATATATATATATATATATCCTTTTATGGGATAGTAATAGTGAAAATGTAATATAATACAATTAGGCAGACTTTAGCCATTAGGTAAAGTAAATCTTTCAATTTATTTTATAAAGAGGATTAATAGTGAATGGAAGGGTTTGGTAATCGCCTTCTATCCGATGGGCAAATAATAATACATTCGGCTCGTTACTCGCTTTTTGAAGGATAATTTTAAGCATTTTAAGCTTTTCTTTTGGTCTTCGACTCGCCAATGCGAGCAGTAGTAAGTCGAATATAAGCTTTAATGTACCGTTAAAGTATCTTCAATTTTAATTTTAGAAATCCGAAGGTGTCGTGTTTGGTTGGTTGAAACGTTATAATTATAATATTCAATGAGATTTAGTTATTAAGTTCTATTTGAATTTATTTCACGTTTTTATGGTTGGGATAATTTCTTTTATAAACAATATTTGTTACCTGTTTTTGGTAATGCGGTAATATACTGTAAAATTAAGACTTTAATGCGTTTTTGTCGTATTTTAGATCCATCCAAATCATCCACCTTTGCTGTACGCCATTGTGCTTTTATTGTACGTTCAAATACACAATAATGGATACAATTAGTCAATGCACAGTTTGATGAAACTTTGAAGTTAAGTTTCAAATTAATGCAAAACTATAATATAAACTTACGGAAATGGCTCGTTACCATGGTTACCTTCGTTACCATGGTTTCTTAATCATGTTCCAGTTGTAACAACTCTGACAAAAGTTGTTTCTCCAAACATACGGCTACGTCGTGGCCTCGTCGCAATTCCGTTTCTCCTTAGATCAGCGAAGTTAAACGACGTTGGATTTGTTTAGTAATTGGATGGGTGACGCTCCTCCCAAATCCGATGATGTAGTGACCCGAAATTCGGGGTCCCACCTAAAACTGTAGGTCCTCTCCGTCACATGAACTTTGCTAGGAAGGACGTTAAAAAATCCAAATATTATTATTATTATTATTATTATTATTCCAAACCCACTTAACATTAAAACTAAAGGTAGTTTTTGTGAAATGTACTTTTACAAATTTACCTATAAGCAAAATATTTGAAAAATCGAAGTTATAAATTTAAGTGAATTACCCCTTAATTACGTAATTATGAAATGTGAGAACATGGTAGGTATACCCAATACACATTCTCTTTCACTCTTCCTTTTGGTTTCCGAGTTTTTCTCATATAAGTATATACAGGGTGTCCCGAAAATCTTAATCTATTTCTTGTTCATTCCTTATAAGAAATAGATTGTGATTTTTGGAACACCCTACAGTGTATATGATGGATAGACGGAGAGGTTGGTCTATTTGGGTTTTTTTGAGCTTTCAAATCGGTTGGTTATTTGGCACTGAATGTTTATGGGAGTGCCGGTGATCTCGTATGGTAGATTTTAAGGACCCGGAATAGGTGCCTTTATGATCTAAGGTTATAATGTAGACTTAAACTCCGACGAGATGATGCGTACACTCCGCACAGCGACAACATGAAGCGGACACTATAATGGACGAGCAAAGATCGTTACCGTACTTGTTTTTATTGTCGTAATCAAACACGGATCGAACGATGAAGTGGGTTTTAAAAGCAATTTAAAAAATTATTTGGGGAAAAAAGGTGTAACAGTAATTTATTGTACGTAGTTCGAGTGGGTAGAAAAGTTTGAAGTATGTAATCACGCCACAACCTTCTTCTATTCATTAAGTTAAATGGATCAATTTACTATATTAATCACTTGCCATTATTTACGTAGATGCAGTTTACCGCAAACAAACAATACTGTGTATCCTTTATTGATATAATATATATATATATATATATATATAAGTACTGGGTGAACCAAAAGTAGGTGGACAGTAAATGATAACGTTTATTTTGAGAATACATATACAATTATATTTAATTTTTTTGTATACTATAATACAAAATAAAATAAAAAAATTAACTTATACCAATACAATACAAAAACACTGAAAATTTTATCAACGCAGGTGCTCAAATTGCTGTCCATCACAATTTACACAGCTTTGAAGTCTACCTTTCACACTTCGACAAACATTTTTGCACAAGTTTCTTTGTGCATTAATTTCTTGAAATGCATCTCTGATGTAATTTTTCAAATCACCAACACTTCGTGGTTTTCGACTATAAACTTTGTCCTTGAGTACTCCCCAAAAGAAAAAATCCATTGGGGTAAAGTCAGGTGAACGTGCAGGCCATTCAATTGGACCTCTTCGGCCGATCCATTTCTCGGGAAATGTTTCATCAAGATACTCACGGACTGCTCTTGAATAATGTGGAGGGGCCCCATCTTGTTGGAAATAGAGGTCATGTGAATTAGGCTGTTGTTGTAAGTGTGGAACAACTTCATTCATTAGAATTTCGAGATACTTATCACCTGTGACTGTTCCATCAACAGAAATTGGTCCTAAAACACCAAAACTTCAAATACCACCCCAAACAGTGACACCAGGCTGGTTTAGTTGCTGCTCTAATGTTAAATGCATGTTCTCACTATACCAGTAAACACAATTATGTCGGTTAACATGACCTGATAATTTGAAAGAAGCCTCATCGGTCCACACAATGTTATCTAAAATTATTGGATTTCCTTCAATTTCGTTCAGCATGATCTCACTAAATTGCAGCCGCCTGTCTGGGTCATCCTCCAATAAGCCATGAATTAGCCATGGACGATAAGCTTTCAACCCAATAGATTTCAGAATTCATATAATAGAGGTTTGTGAAATGTCCAGTTGTGCTGAGGCTCTTCTGGTGGACTTTTTGGGACTGTGAACAAATGCTTCGGCAACAAGTTGCTTATTGTCCTCTGTGCAAACTGTTTTGGGTCGACCAGTTCTTGGGGCATTAAGAATTGAGCCAGTGGCATCAAATTTGTCACGAATGCAGTAAATGGTTTGTCTCTTTGGGGGCTTGAGTACCAAATGTTTCAACCCATTTTTTTCTAACAGTTTCAGTATTTTGAGATTTCCAATACTCTTTTAACACCCATTTTCTGGCATCAGTATTTAGATTATTTGCCATTATGGGTTCTCTGAACTATCTGAAAAGAAAAAAGATTAAATTTAAATAAATTTAGTTATAATATTTAATATAATATAACACAAACACCATAGTTATAATGAACACCATAGTTATAATATAATATAACACAAACCCTATTGAACCTACTGTCCACCTACTTTTGGTTCACCCGGATATAACGAATGTAATTGGTACAAAAAGTGTATATATATATATATATATATATATATATATATATATATATATATATATATATATATATATATATATATATATATATATATATTATTATATATATATATATATATATACAGGGTGGGCGGAAAGTAGCTCCCTATTTTGGATTGGTAAAAAAATACGTATATTATCCATTTATTTCAGAAGAAATAATATGAAAAGGTAGGCATACATGGTAGGTTTTCTATAAAATTCAATGTGGGCTCCAACTCTTTCCACCAGCTTCTGGAGCCGCCCAGGAATGGCGTCCACTGACTTTAGCAGGAACTCCGGCGGGATGGAGGACATGACTTCCCGAATTCGGTCCTCCAGTTCTTCCAATGTCCTCGGTTTGGTGCGGTAGACTTCTTCCTTTACCCACCCCAAAGAAAGAAGTCGCACGGTGTCAAGTCGGTGCTCCTGGCTGGCCATTGATGTGGACCACGACGACCCATCCAACGCCCAGGGAAGTGGGCATCCAGCCACTCACGGACAACAAGAGCGAAGTGTCAACCGCCACAATTGCCACTACTGGGCAGGAGAGGATCCCATGGTTACCGCTGAAAAACGGCAGAATCGGTTCAGTGTAACGGTGTGGTGTGGTATGACCTCAGATCAGGTTGTGGGCCCGTTCCTTCTGCGCAACACCATGAATGCTGAGCGGTACCTTGCTATGTTGCGAAACGAGGTCTGGCCGGTTGTCAGCACATGGGAGAACATCGACGATCTGATATTTATGCAAGATGGCGCCCCTCCGCACTTCGCTCTTGTTGTCCGTGAGTGGCTGGATGCCCACTTCCCTGGGCGTTGGATGGGTCGTCGTGGTCCACATCAATGGCCAGCCAGGAGCCCCGACTTGACACCGTGCGACTTCTTTCTTTGGGGGTGGGTAAAGGAAGAAGTCTACCGCACCAAACCGAGGACATTGAAAGAACTGGAGGACCGAATTCGGGAAGTCATGTCCTCCATCCCGCCGGAGTTCCTGCTAAAGTCAGTGGACGCCATTCCTGGGCGGCTCCAGAAGCTGGTGGAAAGAGTTGGAGCCCACATTGAATTTTATAGAAAACCTACCATGTATGCCTACCTTTTCATATTATTTCTTCTGAAATAAATGGATAATATATGTATTTTTTTACCAATCCAAAATAGGGAGCTACTTTCCGCCCACCCTGTATATATATATATATATATATATATATATATATATATATATATATATATATATATATATATATATATATATATATACACACTTTTTCTTCCAATTATGTTAGTCATAAAAGTTAATAAGTACGTTGATTACACAAGAGCCGCGTACGAATCCTTTCCATTTGTTCACCTTTCGAATTTGGTCCTTTTTCTACTTCATTTGATCGAATGAAAATCGCTATTTTTTCCTCTCTTTCGAGCTTTTCGTCAAACGCGTCTCGAAAACTCGCCAAACGCTTAAGTGCTAACTCGAAAAAGAGTTCTTTTGCGCAGCCTTTTCCGCGTACGTGCTTAAAGCTTTGCTTTATTTATACACAATGCTACGCAAAAGATTAGGACACCTCATTTACTTTTGTACTTTTCGGATTTACTGTAATGTTAATTAGGAACATTTCTTTAGATTCATCATTTTCAACTATATATCATTGGAAAGGAAATTTTGAGGCCTTTTTAATGATATTTTATAGGTCAAAATGATGAATCTAAAGAAATGTTCCTAAATTAACATTATAGTAAATCCGAAAAGTACAAAAGTAAATGAGGTATCCTAATCTTTTTGCACAGCATTTTATATATATATATATATATATATATATATATATATATATATATATATGTGTGTGTGTGTGTGTGTGGTGTGTGTGTGTGTGTGTGTGTGTGTATAATATATATAATATAAAGGCAGGGTGGACCAAATCATACGAAGGTTTTTATTTTTATTGAAACAAAAACCTTCAGTTACTTTGGCCCACCCTATATATATGTGTGTGTGTGTGTGTGTGTGTGTGCGTGTGTGTGTGTGCGTGTGCATACTTGTACGTGTGTATGTATCTTATGAAGTCCAGTTTTAAATTAAACTTGATAACTTCACAGGGGAAAAAAATTCTCGGAAGCGCTTATGCAATTTAAATTCAGTTATGTTTTATTTTCGGCGTGTGGTTAGCGTCGTTGACTACGAATCCATCGGCCCCGGGTTCGAGACCCGACGGCAGCCGGCGCGCAGCAAAACCCAGCTGTTCATCCTTCCACACAATAAAGAAAGTGGTTGGTAGATAAATGGGTACCCTAGGTGGCCTAGTGGTTAAGACGCTGGGCTGCTGATGGGGCGTGGTTCGGATTCCACGTTAAACTGTAGGTCTAAGGTGGAGTGAAAAGCTTGACCTTCGTCAGAATGAACAATTCGGGCGGAAGCTAACCAAAGGTGTGTAACCAAAGGTGTGTATACTGTATATATATAAATTTTTCTAAAAACGGTAAATGGCAAGTGAGGATACGTTGCATTCTGTAGAAAACTTTTTTCTACAGAAATTTAAATGTTAACCATCAAAATATAATTTTTTTTTAACATTGTAAATTATATATATATATTAGCATATAAATGAACATTCGAAGACGTAAGTTAAATCTATAAGAATATATATATATATCCTGAGGATGTCATTAGACGAAAGCGCTTGAGCACCCGTTTGTGTTTCTTTTTTCCTTCGTGGTTTTATTCATCATATATATATATATATAATTATATACTTTAAGATCCTCATTAATTATATAATAACGAATTTGCATATAAATGCAATAATGTAATGACCTTTTACATATATATACACACACACACACACTTTTTTACAGTTGGTTAACATTTGGTAATTTCATATTTATCCTTCTTTATGACATTTAAACAAAATTCACAAATTAAAATTAACAATATCCAGTGCGTTCTTAATTATTAGTGGGCTACTGCATATATATATATATATATATATAATATATATAATATTATATATATATATATATATATATATACAAGGTGTCCAAAAAGTCCTGCTCCCAATATGTTGTACATTATGGGGCAGGACTTTTAGGATACCCTGTATATATAAATATGGTTGGCTTGAGTATAATTATGTACGATGGAAAAAAGTTTTATAAGCATGTTATATGTAAGTCATGCCAATATGGCGTGATTGGGTTAGTGATTAATAATGCTGTTGAGAAAGAGATACCGTTCGCTAAATTCAACAAGAATGCCTTTTAACACAGTCTTCTGCTCAAGATGTTTCATTATCTGGCATTTCGTCAATGGGTTCTTTGTTGTTAGGATAACTTGTCACAAAGCTCTCTGACGTCACTTACAGACACACACACAATATAATATATATATATATATATATATATATATATATATATAGGTACAGGGTGTCCGAGAATTATCTGTACAATGTTTGGCTGTTATTAAAAGTCAACCATGAAGTGTAGAAATTCCAGTGTTGTCCCATTTTACAGAGAATCTCATTAAGTTTTTTCTGATACCAAGTTTTGACAAGTTTTTTAGAAATTCCAGTGTGTCCGAACATTATCTGTACAATTTCATCTTTTAATAAAATTCTTGATAACACACGTAAAATTCTTAAACAAGATTATTTAGAATCTGTATTTTCAAAAGTTTCTTTTATTAAAGTAACGTTGTTACAAACATTCGATATGTGCACCATTAGTGATTCGCAAAACATCCAATCGATACTCCAAATGTTGCCATGTACGCTGCAGCATATCCACATCAATTCGCTCAATAGCAGCTGTGATTCTTGCTTTTAAATCATCAATGTCTGTCACCCGCGTACATTTCTAAAAAACTTGTCAAAACGTAGTATCAGAAAAAACTTAATGAGATTCTCTTTAAAATGGGACAAACTGGAATTTCTAAACTTCATGGTTGACTTTTAATAACAGCCAAAAATTGTACAGATAATTCTCGGACACCCGGTATATTCACGGGTTTGCCAGCAATTGTGTGAATTACAATTCTTTCGTGAGAATTGGGAGATTAACTTAAATTATTATAAATAACTAATTATGAAATGGTAAATAAACTTCCTAAACTTTATTATTAACTGTAATAATATTTAGGTTACCAATGAACTGTACTTCGAACGGTTACTCGAGCATTGGAGTTTAGAAAAAACATGTCTCAAGTCAAAATACACCTCTTTTAATTTATTGTCTCACAAAACTATCGAAACAATTGCTGTCTAAACGTTCAGTAAAGTCTGCTGTAAACCAGAAGGAACAGTAATAGTCTGCAGTAATATTTACTTGAAGGGACAGTAATAGCCTGCAGTAACATTAACTTGAAGGGACAGTAATAGCCTGCAGTAACATTAACTTGAAGGGACAGTAATAACCTGCAGTAACATTAACTTGAAGGGACGGGAATAGCCTGCATAGCGTTTTACCACCTCGGTGGTGTAGTGGTTAGCATCGCTGACTACGAACTCATCGGCCCCGGGATCGAGACCCGATGACGGCAGGCGGCGCGCAGCAAAACCCAGCTGTTCATCCTTCCACACAAAAAAAAATTGGTTGGTAGATAAATAGGTACCCTGGGTAGCCTAGTGGTTAAAACGCTGAGCTGCTTGTGGGGCGTGGTTCGGATTCCACGTTAAACTGTAGTTATAAGGTGGAGTGACAAGCTTGACCTTCGTCAGAATGAACAATTTGGGCGGAAGCAAAACCAAGTAATATTAACTTGAAAAGACAGGAATAGTCTGTAATAACATTAACTTGAAGGGACAGTAATAGCCTGCAGTAACATTAACTTGAAGGGACAGTAATAATTTGCGGTAACATTATCTAAATCTTAGCAGTAAACTATATCTGTAATGTAGTATTTTTTTCCAGATTTTTATGGTGTTGATGTAATTTCGTTTATGGAGACGTCAGTCTATCTGTTTGCGCGTAAAGATTTTATTACCTGCCAGTGGAAAGGTGTGATTTCAGCAAGAGCATGTTGCTACGTGTCTTGCCTTCCTACACATGATATCTTTATCTTTTTGAATGACATTTATTGATAATTTCTTTTGCACCATTAACCTTCATTAACCCTTCTATTTGACTCATTATTTTCCTGTACACACACACACACACACACACACACACACATATATATATATATATATATATATATATATATATATATATATATATATATATATATATATATATGGGAGAATTTCACACTTAAACACGTTCGAATGAATGAATGACGCAAACCACAAGGAAAAAGAAACAATGATTCCAAGTTCTTTCGTGTATTCAGCAATACACCTCTTCAGGGAATCATTCATCGCTGAATACATCTCGTCAGGGAATCATTGTTTCTTTTTCTTTGTGAGTTTGCATCATATGTATACACACTGTACAGTATATATATATATATTATTTCAATATGTTTTACTATTCTCATGAACTGTAAAATAACTATCTTATTTGCCTAGTTCACCTTTGGGAATTTTTTCTGTTCCAAACTGATTGTGACTAATTTGAAGTTAAGCCAATCTTTCTGGTGGCAAATACGAATCTGTTATTAAAAACCTAAAAAAAAAAAAAAAAAAACTTTTTTTTCTCTCTCAAGAGACGCATAATTTAGCCTTGGAAACACGCATGCATATATTGGCATTGGTGTTAGGTTTCTATGCTATTTTAAAGGGTAGAAAACATCGAGAAGCGGACTTTTATCATCGAACGCTGGTGTGAGATACTATGAAACTTTCGTGTCTGCATTTTCTTCTGTACGGAAAACGCGAGTGAAGGTTTCCGCCGTTACGGCCATTCTTAAGGGAAATATTATGAAAACGTATTGAGGAGAAATGTATACAGAATACAAAAATAGACCAAATAGACCGAAAGGCTCGTATCTGAGGAATAAAAAAAGCTTTAGTATTTAACGCCCGCAGAAGTCGCGTTTTTTTATACGATGACAGAATAAATTACGCAGTCGGGTTTTTACAAAAGACGCTTACCGAAGGTTTTAGTCGGTTTTCAACACTTTACGAATTAGAATTAAAATTAATAAAATAGTTAGTGATATTAACTAAAATAACGAATTAAATAAGCAATAATAAAAACTAAATACAAAAATATGAAATTTGAAGCTTAAAAAAGTATAAAAAGCTTTATTTTATTTCCTCATTCAGATAAATAATAGATCCACTTAACTCTTCATCACCGTATCGCGAGACAATCCCTTCAGACGATGAAGTTGGTTAAAACTTAAAAGCAGAAACTAAGTGGGCCTTTATTTATACGACAACTCCTTATTTAGTATTTCAAGTGAGACCTCTCGAGTGACTTTACCTCTCAAGTGATATTTTACAAACTATACAACAAATAGTTTACAAGTGATATAAATTTCTCTGACAAATATTACTATTAGAACTAGTACTATTACTATTAAAGAATATGACAATTCTGTTACTACTACTACTACTACTACTACTAGTAATAATAATAATAATAATAATAATTTGCATGCATATAAAAGAGAACGAGGTGACAGTTATCATAGTGACCTTTTTTCTGACCTTTCTGGTTTTTTTTATGATGACCCACTTCCTACGAATGAGACTCAGTATATATTAAGAGAGAGAGAGAGAGAGAGAGAGAGAGAGAGAGAGAGAGAGAGAGAGAGAGAGAGAGAGAGAGAGAGAGAGAGAGAGAGAGAGAGAGAGAGAGAGAGAGAGAGAGAGAGAGAATAAATATCAATATATAATTATAACTTTATAATGTGGAAATGAACTATAAATTTAAACCCGTTTAAGGAAGGCAAAATAAGTAAAATTAGAATTAAAACTTAAATTTAATTCATTGTCATATGTGGATATTTTGGTATTTGCGTATTTCGATGCATGGGCATTTGAGTATTTTGGTGTTTGATATTTTGGTATTTCGGTGCATGGGTATTTTAGTATTTGGGTATTTCGATATGTGAGTATTTGGGTATTTGGGTATTTCATTATATGGGTATTTTGGTACAGTATGTGGATAATTTGATGTATGGGTATTTTGATATTTGGTAACTGATATTTGGGTATTGGGTATTTGATATTGGGGTACAGATCAAAACATTAAGCACAGTTCGGTTTTTTAAAATTTTTAACCCGAATAAGTCATTATTTGACTGAATCCTCATTTTCCATGAATATTGGACAGGTAACACAACTATATATATATATATATATATATATATATATATATGGGTGGCCCATAATTCAGGAACCATAGGAATAATTGTATTTTTTTCCTAATAATTCTTGTACTTTCTAATAATGTTTTTTTTCTTTATTTTCTTTTTGCTGAATTACCTGGATGACGTACCGATAGACAAACGACGTGGCATGTTTTTTCAGCAAGACGGTGCACCTCCTCATTTTGCCACGCAAGTTCTCAAATACTTTGCTAAAACGTTCCCCAACAGATGGATTGGCCGAAGAGGTCCTATCGAATGGCACCCTCTGGTCACCAGATATCACTCCACTCTATTTTTTTCATCAAAAAGAAAATTAAAAAAAAAAAATTATTAGAAAACACAAGAATTATTAGAAAAAAAATACAATTATTCCTATGGTTTCCGAATTATGGACCACCCGGGTACTATATTGCACGTTATTCAAATCAGTCATTTCAAACTATTGAACGTCAAAGTAACGCAGCAGTTAAATTAAAGAACGTGTTATTATGAACATTCATTAATTGTAAAGTAATTCTTCGTTTCTTTTTCATAAACGAATGTTTCAAAAAAAGAAAGATTAATTAAAAATAAATTAAATTGTACAGAAACAATGAATAGAAATAAAAGGATAAACTCAAGAGTGTATATATATATATATATATATATATACATATATATATATATATATATATATATATATATATATATATATATATATATATATATATATATATATATATATAAGAGAAGTTTAAGGGTAACTTAGGAATAGTAAATGTGGCTTTGAGAAGAATTGCGGAATTAAGATTGAAAAGTTTAGAACTTTCTTCCTGTTTCTTTTGTCACTTCCTGTTTAGTTTCTCTTTTTGGAAACGTCACTGACGAATTTATATTTTTTTATACGTCTATTATTTGTCAGTTACTTCTCATTGGGACCCGTGTGGGGCCAGGACCAAACCTTAAATTTTTTATTTGTTGGTTTATTTTCCTTATATATTGCAATTGTGTAAAGCACGTTCATTTAAATACGAAATCTCACCAATGAAAAAGAACTAGGAACGCACTGATATATATATATATATATAATTATTATATATATATATATCAGGAGAGAGAGGAGAGAGAGAGAGAATTACAAGGAGTTACAAGGAAAAGAAGTACCTCAAAAGGCCTTGCGGCCCATACCGAGGAGGTACCAATGGCAACGGGTGCCAGGGAAAATTTTCTACACCTTCAAATAGTGTGCAAGATTTGGTCTAACCTTTTCTTGAACTGATCCACAGAGGAACTGTTCACAACTTCTGAAGGTAACCTGTTCCACATGCCACAGATCTTATACGTAAAGTAATTCCCACACACACTCATCCTAAACCGTTTCAAATCCAACTTCCAACCATTGTTGCGAGTTGGGTTATCATTTAAACTAAACATGCTTCTAAAATCGACATCGTTGAACCCGCGTAAGAGCTTGAAAACCTCGATCAGTTGACCGCGCAGCCTCCGAGTTTCCAGCGAAAACAAGTTCAGGGCGCGTAACAGTCGATTGTAGCCCATATGCCTAACGGAAGGGATTAACTTTGTGGCCCTCGCCTGCACTCGCTCCAGCCTCTCAATATCTTTCCTGAGGGTGGGCGACCAGAACTGCACAGCATATTCCAGGTGCGGCCGAACCAGGGAATTGTACAGTGAGAGCACAATCTCCTTGTTCCGAAACTGAAATTGCCTCCTGATATAACCCAACAGCTTCTGGGCTTTCTTTTCCACCTCTACGCACTGTTTGGTAAACTTAAGGTCGCTGCTAATTAGCACACCCAAGTCCTTTTCCAAATCAGTCGCCTCGATATTACTCCCCAACATCGAGTAGTCCGATTTGGGATTGGCATAGCCAATGTGCATCACCTTGCATTTACTGAGAGAGAGAGAGAGAGGTACACTATAATCTATATGTGAAAATGATCGAAAAACTGGTACCAAACCTCAAACTAAACCCAATTATCATCCAAACGACGCTTGAAAATAGGAAAGGCAGAATATGTAGTGTTCCCAAATTAAAGGCCTGACAAGTGACCTCTTCAACACTGAAGGGAATTAGCTTGGTTGTGAGGGGGGGGGCCAATACTTTTTAACCAGCTTCCAAAGGACCTCAGAAACGTTACAGGGGTCAAAGTTGAAGTCTTCAAGAGAAGACTAGATGTCTGGCTCAGGACGGTACCAGATGATCCGGGTGTACCTGGCTATGTGCGGTGGAGAGCGCAAGAAAGCAACTCGCTCCTCCACCAAGCCAGGCCTAGACGCGGGCCACTAGCTTGATCTTACTATGAAGAGAGACCAACACACGGAACATCAACGAGGTTAACGAGGTGTATATATGTATATATATATATATATATATATATATATATATATATATATATATATATATGAATTGATCTCCTGAAGGTCGATCCTGAACCTTTGTTCGAAACCATCATAGAGTATAAGGTAAGGTGTATATATATATATATATATATACACACACACACACACACACACACATTGTATATACTTATCATAAATCTAAGTCAACATAAAATTGGGAGTTAAAATGCAAATGAAAGGCAAAATGTAGTGAATTCCTGATTTCATAACTTAGATTACAGAATATGAGACAGAATACGAATGTATCACAGCAAATGACCAAGTGATTTATGAAAAGACTGTAACACCCAATATTAATATTTAGTCTGATCTCCGTCGCATCTCGAAGGCAATGAATTAACCGGAGCTTGTAGTATGAGTTGCTCGTCATTTTCGAGTGACAATTAGGGATTGTTTCCCGGGATCCCGGTTGATTTTATGTGCGGGATATATCCCGGGATTTTTTCGTTCATCCCGGGATATCGGGAACGATTCTTGGAGATAAAATCGCCAATAGAAAAAACATTGATTGACTACAAAATGAATAATCCAATATGTGAAGCAGAGTATGTTGCACTCAATGACATTGTGCGTGCCTTGAAACCTGTCGAAATTGGATCAGAAAAACTTTGCAGCCGCGATGCGACACTTCTTAGTGCTGAAGGAGTTTTTTCTTTCATCATACAAGAATTTTCTGAGCAAGATTCTGGTTTTTCAAGAAAAGTTAAGGAAGCGTTAATTTCAAGACTAAATGAGAGGAGGCAAAAGCCATTGATTGGATTATTGAGGTATATAAAAACTGGAAAAAAGCACAGTAAAGTGAGTAAACCAACCGTAGAGACCGAGTTGCAAGCATTACCAAACAAGTCTGTCTTATTAGTAACAGCAAAACGAATAATAACACGCCTTGTTGATACAAAGCATGGATTTTCTTCGTCTGATTCATCACAATCTGAGGAAGAAGAAGGAGCTGACGGACAGAGTCACCAGACACTCTCTCAGAAATTGGAGGGTGCAATCAAAAATGCTTATTCTTTACAAGGATATTATTCTTTACAAGTGTTGATTTTCTTACAAATAGCTGTCTTGTTGCACTCAACTGTCTTTTAAGCTAGTTATTTCACACTCATAGTTACCTAATGGAATATGTTTAAATAAATAAATGATAAAATCTTTATAATTTTTATATTAATTCCTTTTTAAAAGTATAAAAAATTTAAATACATATAAAATAAAAATCCCGGGACGAAGACAGATTTTATCCCGGAATCCCGGGATAAACAAAATGACTCAAAACGACAATCCCTAGTGACAATACGCCACAAGTCCCGTATAGGTTATAGTTGGCTTCAGTTTTGAGACATTATTTTTTAGTTGTTTCCGCGAGTGTTCAATGGAATTTGGATTAGAACTTTGTGGCAGAACTTTAACTCTTGGTCTCTCGTAATCTGCTCCTTCCTCATAGAGATGTATATGTTTTGGGCGGATGTCTCGCTGGAAGATGACTCTCTTCCCAGTTAAACGAACTCCGTTCGACGAGACCAAAACAACGACATTCTAAAAAACTAACAACCTAACCTAATCTAGCCTAACCTAACCTAACTTAATCTAACCTAATAATAACTGTCGATAAAGTGTCAAGTCAATCGGATGTCGTAAATCCGCGCATAATGAGCCAAAATTCTGTTGGTCGTAACGGACCTTATTCATATCCCGATCAGTCTTTAAGAGGTTACTTACTCCAACTGAACTAAAGCGTCCTTACACCATAATAGAACCATAACAGGCAATATTTTACAGTCTTACTAATAAAGTTAGATTAAAACTTTTGATGGCTACTCCTTTCCTATCCCAAAAGCTCACTTTTGGTCTCATCACTTCACGAAACATTCGTCCATTCTTCACATTAGTTTTAGTATTTTATCACGAAATCAGACCTCCCTCTCTTATTCACATCTTTAATATACGACTTTCTGACAGAAACTCTTCCTTGCAGCCCACGTTCTTAAAGCTTTGTTTTCACAGTGGACGCGCTTAAAGCAGTTCTATGGGCTTTCTGAATGGCTCCTATATATTTCTAAAGCTGTCTTAAAGCGATTTGCTAGAGAGTTTCTGATTTTTTTCATAGTTATAATTCCATATTACGAGTAGCCAATCTGCTATATTGCTTCACGGCGTAAAATTCTTTAAACTGCTCCTTTGGATGTTTTGAGATCCATCGCATTCGCATAAGGTAAGTCCTCGGGTTCTTAATTTACGTATTATCTCTGTTCAATTCGCGGCGTAGCGGCTAATGAGCCATTTTCCTAATATATATAATCATATGAGCGCCACAAATCAATTGATGCTTTATTATCTCTTATCTTATCTGGCCTCGTACGAGTATTAAATCCAAAAAGTGGAGTCATAAATCGATGAAACTAAAAGCTGTTGCTCGATACTGTACGAGTGTTAAGGCAGGTATAACTGGTTCTGTAGACAGAAAAGATTTTCAGTAAAAAAAATATTAGTATACTATTATGTAAATTTATATTTGGATGGTTTGTTCAGTATGCCTCAGCTACATAGGTTTTTGTGCACGAAAAAGAGACACATATATATACTATATATATATATACACAGGGTTGGCCACAAAAGAGATGACGGTTTTTCTTTTGTAGCAGATGAGCTGGAAACTGGAATTTTAATTTTGAGTTCTACATACAGTAGCGCCAGTTTTCTTTGTTGCTTTGTAGTCAAACGGTTCTTATTACCCATTTCTGAAGGGTTAGCGATAGTTTTATTTCCATAGATTACTTTTTTGTTTTCAACCAATATATTTTTCCAATTTTAATTAACAGCTCACCCGCAAATAGATAATAATGATCCGGGGTTGTTTAACTTCCTTCGCAACATCTAAAGTCATATAACGGAGGGGACCTACAGCTTTACTCGGTATCCGAACCACGGGTCGCTACATAATCTGGATGCGGAGAACGGTCTCCCATCCAACTACTACCCAGACCCATTGTCGCTTAACTTCACTGATCAATGGAAAGCGGCGTTACGACATTGGCTACGACGTAGCTCACCTGCAACAAAAGAAAAACCATATGATAGATAGATAGATGGATGGATAGATAGATACTGTCGTACATTTACTTTAGCATTTTCTTATAAATTATTCAATAGAGCAAATACATTACATTAAAGTAAATGGTATACTGGTTTGGTAACGATAAATAATCACAGTTATACATTATTAGTTTATTACCAAACCATGTCTAGGTAATATTTCATTATAGTATGTTTATTATTAAAAACAATAACAATTAACACTATAAATGAAGGCTATAAATCTCATTGAGTATGTCTCTCTTTGCAACCAGTACAGTAGGCACTGATTCATTGTTTATTGAGGGTATCTTGGATGATGTTTCAGCTTCAGTGTATTACTTCCCACAGATTAGTAGAGTTATTATTATTATTATTATTATATTATTATTGCGATAATAAAAATGTTTAGGAGTGTTTAACCGCCTTCGTAACATCTGTATAAGGCCATATGACGAACAGGACCTATAGCTTTACTAACCTTCCAAGGAAGACCTAACCAGGCACTTTAATCCATGAAATCTTAAATTTAAGCCGAAACTCAAACCCACGATCCCCAGATTAACAGCTTAGCCATCTACCACAAGGCTACTAGTATGTAACTCGTAAAATAAGGAATACCAAACCACGTTAGTATAAAAGTTATTCTGTCTTACCACATTATATATATATATATATATATATATATTATAATAATATATATATATATATATATATATACTATTTTTATATAAATCTAATTTTATAAAGTGTTATTTCTCAATATACGTCACGTAGCCTAATATTTGTTCATTTACTAATTTCACTATTTTGTTCGTAAGAAACAGTATCGCTTATAACGAAATTAACAAGACACGTCCATCCATCCTTTACAATGAAAATTTTACGCAACAAAACACTTTTAAAAGGAAAAAAAATAAAATAATAGTTTTCGAAAAATTTAAAGTACGAGTATATTTTTTCAGTGCGGTAGTTTACCATTTTCGAGTTCTAAATAGTTCCACTTCATATATATATTTACTAGCGGAGCGACCCGGTGTTGCTGGGGTGGATGTTGAACGCTATATATATATATATAACCTTTGGTAACCTTTGGTTAGCTCCCGCCCGAATTGTTCATTCTGACGAAGGTCAAGCTTTTCACTCCACCTTACACCTACAGTTTAACGTGGAATCCGAACCACGCCCCATCAGCAGCCCAGCGTCTTAACCACTAGGCCACCTAGGGTACCCATTTATCTACCAACCACTTTCTTTATTGTGTGGAAGGATGAACAGCTGGGTTTTGCTGCGCGCTGGCTGCCGTCGGGTCTCGAACCCGGGGCCGATGGATTCGTAGTCAGCGACGCTAACCACTACACCACCGAAGCGCAATATATAACGGTGAACCAAAAGTAGGTGGACAGTAGGTTGAATACGGTTTGTGTTATATTATATTATAACTATGGTGTTCATTATAACTATGGTGTTTGTGTTATATTATATTAAATATTATAACTAAATTTATTTAAATTTTATTTTGTATTATAGTATACAAAAAAATTAAATATGTATTCTCAAAATAAACGTTATCATTTACTGTCCACCTACTTTTGGTTCACCCTATATATTAAGAATTTGAAGGCTACTGGACCAGACAACATATCTAACATACACCTTAAACACTTGGTGTTACAAATACAGAGTGATTTGTGATACATCAACCAAAAGAAAAACTGTCCAAATTTTGTCTCTCACCTCATAAATGCTCTATGTGACTTCCCCTAGTTACACGAGCAACGTCGACACGATAGTCGAATTCCTCCCATACTTGCTCCAGCATGTCCGTTGTCACTGACTCTACGGCAGTAACAATGCGAGTTCGGAGCTCATCCAAAGATGTGGGCAACGGTGGCACGTACACGGTATCCTTAACGTACCCCCAAAGGAAGAAGTCGCACGGTGTAAGATCCGGCGACCTAGGGGGCCAGCTGTGGAGCACCAAGTCATGGGGCCCACTGCGACCAATCCAACGGCGAGTGAGCACTTCGTTGAGAAAACGGCGAACATCCAAATGCCAATGAGGCGGCGCCCCATCTTGCTGGAAAATGTAGTCGCCGGAATCTTCGTTCAATTGGGGAAATAACCAGTTCTGCAGCATATACAGATAGGAGTGACCAGTCACTGTGTTTTCCATGAAAAAGAAGGGGCCGTAAACCTTTGCCCGGGAAATGACACAGAAGGTGTTAACTTTAGGTGAGTCGCGCTCGTGCTCGATTGTTGCATGTGGTTGTTGCGTGCCCCATATGCGAAGGTTGTGATGGTTCTAGGAAATTTCGCCGCAAACATTTTCGCCGTAGGAAAATTCGCCGTAAACATTTTCGCCGTAAACATTTTCGCCGTAAGACAAATTCGCCGTAAGGACATTTCGCCGTAAATTTTTTTAAAAATAATCAATGGATGATTATTTAAGAAATTTATTTAACCAAACTATCACGACTTAACCTAACCAATCGTCAATGCCGTACAGTGAGTTTCAAAGTAAGATAAGGAATTTATTTTAGAAATTTATTTAACCAAACTATCACGACTTAACCTAACCAATCGTCAATGCCGTACAGTGAGTTTCAAAGTAAGATAAGGAATTTATTTAAGAAATTTATTTAACCAAACTATCACGACTTAACCTAACCAATCGTCAATGCCGTACAGTATAAAGAATTTTAATTGTGGTAGACTGCTCGAAGCTAGGTAGACCGCACACTTAACCAGCACGGCTATTATAAGGGTTCAGTTAAACTTTTTTTTTAATTTTAATTTTATTTTATTTACGGCGAAATGTCCTTACGGCGAATTTGTCTTACGGCGAAAATGTTTACGGCGAAAATGTTTACGGCGAATTTTCCTACGGCGAAAATGTTTACGGCGAATTTTCCGGTCACGGGTTGTGATGGTTCACCTTGCCACTTAAATGAAAAGTTGCTTCGTCACTGAACACCAGGCGGGGGGGAGCAAATTCGTCATCCTCCATAGCCTCCTGCATAAGATCGCAAAAGTTCTGTCGTTTTAACTTGTCCCCCGGCGGTAGAGCCGGGGGACAAGTTAAAACGACAGTCCCAATTCTCGACTGGCGCGGTTTGTTGATTTCCTCGGGCTACGTTGGAAACTCTCTCTGATTCTTTGCACATTATCCTCAGACACGCGCGGTCGTCCTGTGGACTTGCCTTTACACAAACATCCTGTTTCCTCGAACTGCCGATACCACCGACGGATGCTCTGAGCACCCGGTGGATCTGTTCTGTAACGTCGACGAAACTCACGCTGCACTGTGACTACCGATTTACAGCTCGAAAACTGCAACACACAAAAACGCCTTCTGCTGTGCGGACGCCATTTTCACACTGACTGTTTGTTGCTAGGCTAGGCCACGGAGTGACTTTGGAGCCCTCTCGCGGTGATCTTGTAAAACTCGAAGATTTCCTCTTTCATGTGGTTTATGCCCAGTTGATGCACGGTTGATAGGTACGAAAGTATTCTCAGTTGAAATCGGATGAGTCATTTTGAATAGCCCTGTACATTAGTAAAGCATTTGATGCTATCCCACGCTTTCTTCTCATAAACAAAATACTCAACACAAACATGCACAATAACACCAAAAGGTGGCTGGGGAACTATCTTTCAGGAAGATACATGTCACATTTAATGGCAAGTCATCCAAAACCAAGCTTTTTCCGAACGGGGTCCCTCAAGGCTCTGTTCTCTCACCAACACTGTTCAACTTATACATGCATGACATTCCAACACCCATAGATAACAAGCTTATCTTATCATCATATGCAGATGACATCACTCTAACATCCACCCACAACAACATCGACACCGCTACAAATAACCTAAAAACATACATAAACCGTATACAAAACTGGCTCACACACAATAGACTCAAAGTAGCGCCCACAAAATCAACCATCACCTTGCTTACAAGCAACACAAAAGAACACCAGATAACTCCACAGCTTACACTAAACAACACCAACATTCCACACACTCACAGGACCAAAATACTTGGGGTCACATACAACACATCATTATCTTTTGCAAACCACATTCAGGACATTAAAAACAAATGTATTTCAAGACTTAACACGCTTAGGGTACTAACAGGCACAAACTTTGGACACCGGCAGGAAACAACATCACTCATATACAAACAATATATTCGCTCAGTTATGGCCTATGCTAGTCCATGCTGGGCACCCATTATCTCAAACACACACATAAACACCTTACAGACAATACAAAACGATCCACTTCGTATCATTACAGGATGCATTCAAACAACACCAATAGAACACCTGCACACCGAAACAAAAATACTGAAAGTTAGGGAACATTTAGACATGAGGGGAACACAATTCATGGCAGCAGCGACAACTAACCCACAACACCCTTGCCACTACATGTACAATCATGCACCGACACCTCGCACCATTAAGGTAACACCAGAGAGACATTATAACCAAATACTCCATTCCATACCACGCCCCACAGACATCACACAATACAGAAAACACATACACACACACACCTAACCCACAAAGCACTGACACGACTCGGTCCGAATGCGGTCCTAGGTGCGAAGCCGCCACCCATTAACAGGTCAGAGACTAGCCTGAGCAGATCGGATCGAGTTAACTTAGCACGATTCCGATGTGGACATCACCCCAACCTAAAGACATACAAACACAGACTAGACAACTCCACAACCGACACCTGCCACCTGTGCCAGGACACACCACAAACAATTGAACACATTATGACAGACTGTACCGCTCTAGCACAACAACGAACACAACACAACATCACTATTGCGCTGAACCTCTGGTCCACTCCGGAGAGGGCGATCAGTTACCTGCGTGTCGCCGGCTTTCTCGATCAGGGTGGCCTGATCTGCTAAACAACAACAACGCCGGGTCACTCCGCTAGTTTTAATTATATGTGAAACTCAAGATTTTCATGACTGTGTTCTTTTCTATAGTTTTATTGACCAAATAATTAGATTCCTGAATCTTAAGATTTTCATGACTAATTATTTGGTCAATAAAACCTGCTAAGTTAACTCGATCCGATCTGCTCAGGCTGGTCTCTGACCTGTCAATGGGTGGCGGCTTCGCACCTAGGACCGCATTCGGACCGAGTCGTGTCAGTGCTCAAGATTTTCATGACTGTGTTCTTTTCTATAGTTTTATTGACCAAATAATTAGTCATGAAAATCTTAAGATTCAGGAATCTTGACACAATGTGAAGCTCAAAATTTTCACGGCTGCGTTCTTTTCTGTAGTTTAATCGCGGTGCTGGGGCCTTCGGGCCCAGTAATTTTAATTATTTAATTTATTAACACCCAGGTGCACAACCTGGGGACCTAATCAATATGTGTGTGAAGTTTCATGTTTGTAATTGCTTCCATTTTGGAGTTATGGCTGGAACACACACACACACACACACACATACACACACACACACACACGCGTCCTTTTATATTATAGATAGATTATATATATATATATATATATATATATATTGGGAAGTTTTTTCAGGAATCTAAAATACGAAAGAAAAGAATTATATATACAGTATACAGGGTGTTTGTAAAGTCTTTATCTATTTCAGTGAAAACGTAGCAAAAAGGGTAAACTTCAATAACAATATAATAGAAGGCATACATTTAATGAATACTTAAACATATGATTCTACATGAGCACCATCAGTATCTCTACAGAGTTCGAATCTGTCAGCACCATTGCGGAACACATTTTGGAGCATGACAGTGATTATTTTTGTAACTGCTATTACGATACGAGCCCGTAAATGTCCCAGCTTCATTCAGATGACATTTTAAACACCGTCGTCTTTCAACAAAATGGGGCACCTTGTCATTACGCAAACATTGTTCGAGAGTACCTAAATGAACGATTTCCAAATCGGTGGAGCGGACGTGGAGGCAACAGGCCCTGGGCGGCTCGATCTCCTGACCTAACACTCTTGGATTTCTTTGCATGGGGCTTTATCAGATCAAACGTCTATCAAACGAGGGTTCCAGATCTACATGATTTACGTGCTCGTATCGTAACAGCAGTTACAAAAATAACCACTGTCATGCTCCAAAATGTGTTCCGCAATGCTGCTGACAGGTTCGAATTCTGTAGAGATACTGATGGTGCTCACTGCTCATGTAGAATCATATGTTTAAGTATTCATTAAATGTATGCCTTCCATTATATTGTTATTGAATTTTATCCTTTTTGCTACGTTTTCACTGAAATAGCGGCTTTATAAACATCCTGCTGTATATGTATAATATATATATATATATATATATATATATATATATATATATATATATATATATATATATATATATATATTATATATATCCTGTGTGTGTGTGTGTATATATATATATCAAGGACACTCAATATATTTTGCTCCACCTTTTTTTTTTCTTTCCAAGTTTCCTTGTAAGTTCCAGAAATTTTGTACACAAGTAGTTACATACCTTTTTTACAAGTTTTTATTTTTCCACATAGTCTCCATCCTTTTCTACGGCTTTCCTTCACCTCGAAACAAGGGCCTTTATTCCTTGTTGGTAAAAGTCCGCTGGGTTCCGCTGGAGCTACCTCTTAACCTTCTCAACAACCTCATCGTCACTCTGAAACTTTCTTCCACGAATTTCCATGAATAGCGTCCTTCACTGGCCCAAACAAATGGAAGTCTGAAGGTGCCAGATCCGGGCTGTATGGAGGATGGGGTAACACAGTCAAGCGCGTTTTTGTGATGGCCTCTCTTGTTTGCAAACTGTTGTGTGGTCTTGCGTTATCGTGCAAAAGAAGGACGTCTTCCAGATTTTCTCTCCGCTCGAACTCACTTTATACGTCTCTGGAGTCTCTGCAGGGTAGCAATATATGCCTCTGAGTTGATTGTTTGTCCTTTCTTCATAATGTCCACCAGAATCACCCCTTTCATGTCCCAGAAGATGATGACCATAACCTTTCCTGCAGAGGGAGCCATTTTGAACTTTTTCTTGCGTGGGGAGTCTGCGTGATGCCACTCCATGGATTAGCGTTTTGTTTCGGGTTCAAAATGGTGTACCCAAGTCTCATCCCTAGTCACAATTCGTGAAAGGAAGTCATCCTCTTCTGTCTCATATTGAACCAACGACTCAGAAGCAATTCCTTTTCTTTGGGCTTTGTAACCTTCAGTCAGTTCGCGAGGAACAAACCGTGAACACACTTTTGAGTATCCCAGTTGCTGAATTATCGTATTCACACTTCCTTCACTAATTCCTAGCTCCAGTGAGAGCTCCTTGTATGTGACGCACCGATTTGAGCGAATGATGCTGTTAGCACGTTGCACAGTGTGAGATGTGACACCCGATGCCCGGCGACCGCTGCGTGGCTCATCATCGAGGCTGGCTCTCCCTCTCTCCGATGATGTCACACGTTTAGACCAGCGTCCAACTGTGCTTCGTTCAACAACAGCATCTCCGTAACGTTTTGTAGACGTTTGTGAATATTTCCAACTGTTTCCTTCTTTGCGGTTAAGAACTCGATAACAGCTCTCTGTTTACGACGCACATCACCGTGAGACGCCATTTTCGAAACTGCGTTAATCATCGGTTTTATAGAAGGGTGTTTGAAAGCGGTTTTATACAAGGAGGGGAGGTTCAAACCGGAAAATTCTGTGAAGCGCAGAAAGTTCAAACTTACGACCCAAAAAACATTTCAACCCCATGGCCTATTATTTAGCTAAGAAAAAAGGGTGGGGCAAAATATATTGAGTGACCCTAGTGTGTGTGTGTGTGTGTATAATATATATAATATATATATATACAGTATATATATGATGAATTTTTCCTTGTGGATTTCCATAATATATATATATATATATATATATATATATAGTTTTGCGTGAAAATGAAAAATAAGATTCTGTCTATATTAAAAATAATCCATATATATATATATATATATATATATATATATATATATATATATATATATAATATATATAATATATATATATAGGGTGAACCAAATGTAGGTGGACAGTAAATGATAACGTTTATTTTGAGAATACATATTTAATTTTTTTGTATACTATAATACAAAATAAAATTTAAATAAATTTAGTTATAATATTTAATATAATAAAACACAAACACCATAGTTATAATGAACACCATAGTTATAATATAATATAACACAAACCGTATTCAACCTACTGTCCACCTACTTTTGGTTCACCGTGTATATATATATATATATATATATATACAGGGTGGGCCGAAAGTCTGGATCCATAGGAAAATATTTATTTTAATACATAAATTACAACAAATGGTAAATACTTAAAATGAATATCAACTTTAACTCGTAAATGCGTATCCGTGATACTGTACAGTAGTTCGTACTCCAGTATAAATACTCAAATACTTTTTTTATTTCAGCCCAGAAATGGCTTCGAATCTAACAACAGAAGACCGGGTAGAACTTGTGCTCATGTACGCAAGACAGGGCGCTACACACAGAGAAGTTGCTACCGAATTCAATAGAAATCATCCTGATAAGCATCCAGTAACACATGCGACTGTTGGCAAGTTGTTTAAACGTTTCAAAGAAACAGGAAGTGTACTGATCGACGGCGTTCTGGTCGTCCAAAAACTGCAACTGATGAAAATACCTCTGCAATGGTATGTGAAACTTTAACGAATAGTCCAGTAAAGTCAACAAGAAGATTATCAAATGAAACACGCATCTCGAGAACGTCAATTCGAAGAATTATTAAAAATCATAAATTCCATCCCTAAGTGTCTCGATGTCAGAGGCCGCCAATTTGAGCATTTGTTATAATTTGTTGTTATACTGGAGTACGAACCACTGTACAGTATCACGGATACGCATTTACGAGTTAAAGTTGATATTCATTTTAAGTATTTACCATTTGTTGTAATTTATGTATTTAAAATAAATATTTTCCTATGGATTCAGACTTTCGGCCCACCCTGTGTGTATATATATATATATATATATATGGATTATTTTTAATATAAAGACAACCTTATTTTTTATTTTTCACACACACAAAATAATATATATAATATATATATATATATATATATATATATATATATATATATATATATATATATATATGTTACAGTTGACATACAGTTGACCTAACCGGGCAAATGATCTTGTAAGTAGCTAATGGCACAGTAGCTAACTTTAATAGATATATCGAGCTTAGACGTCAGGTTAAAAGGTCTGTTTGGAATGCTAAGCGTAATTTAGAGATACTTATAGCTGCGGATAGTAAACATAATCCCCAAGTTTTTTGACTACGTCAATAATCGTAAGCCGATAAAAGATAACATAGGCCCTCTAGTGGACGCTAACGACGCTTTGGCATTTTTAACCACTTTTTACGAGTTTTTACCGTAGAAGATGTAAATAATGTCCCCGACGTTGACGATATCGTTCCATTTAGTAGCGAGACTATTTTGAATGATATAACTGTTTACGAGGGTGAGATTGCGCATTATATCGATAAGCTAAAAGTTAGCAAGGCTCCAGGCCCTGACTCCCTTTATCTTAGACATTTGAAAGATTTGAAAGACGTTTAGTAGGCCCCTTAACAAAATTTTTTAATAAGTCACTGGAAGTGGGGATTATTGCTGAAGACTTCAAATTAGCTAGCGTTAAGCCCATTTTTAAAAAAGGCGACCGCACAGTAACTAGCAATTATAGGCCTATTAGCTTAACGTCAATTGTCGTAAACTTTTGGAATCCGTAGTTAGGGACCGTATTGTCGATCACTTAGAAAGTCGCGATTTGATTAATAATAGTCAGCATGGGTTTCGACGCCATAGATCTTGTTTAACTAATTTGTTAGAATTTTATAACGAAATAGTGCGCGAATACGATAGGCATAGAGCGGCTGACGTTATTTATTTAGATTTTAAAAAAGCGTTCGATACAGTTCCGCATAGAAGATTAATTGCGAAGGTTAAAGCGCACGGTATACGCGGTCAGGTAGCTAACTGGTTAGAGGAATGGCTTCGTGCTAGAAAACAGAGGGTCGTTAATGTTAGTGAATCGGGGTAGTTGGATGTAGGTAGCGGTGTCGCACAGGGTTCAGTGTTAGGCCCATTGCTATTCGTAATCTACATTAACGACATAGATGTAGGCTTGACCAGTAACGTGTCAAAATTCGTGGACGATATTAAAATAGGCGGTAAAGTTGTTAACGTGGACGATAGAAATAGGCTCCAAGACGATGTAAATAGGATTATGGAGTGGACCGATAAGTGGCAGATGCAATTTAACGTAGACAAATGTAAAGTTTTGCACATAGGTTCTCGTAAATACACGTACACGATGGACAATAGACAGTTAGCGAGCGTTGACGAGGAAGTAGATTTAGGCGTACGCGTATCTAAGGATTTAAAAGTCAGGAACCGGTGCCTGGAGTCTTGAGCAAAAGCTAATAGGATGTTAGGTTTCATAGCGCGTAATTTCGAATTTAAATCGAAGAATATTATATTGCCCCTTTATAAGTCCTTAGTCAGGCCTCATTTAGAATATGCCGTTCAGTTTTGGTGCCCGTATTTGCGTGAGGATATTGATAGGTTGGAAAGGGTTCAGCGTCGCGCCACGAAACTAATTCCGTCATTACGCAACAAGTCTTACGAAGATAGGATTAAAGAGTTAGACTTGCATTCACTCGAAACTAGGAGATTAGGGGGGGAGCTTACTGAAGTTTTTAAAATCGATAACGTAAATTTTGACAAACTGTTCACTTTCGATAATAGCAATACTCGTAATAACGGATTTAAGTTGCGTGACAGACGTTTCATTACTAACATCGCTGAAAATTTTTTTACGTTTAAAGTAATTGATAAATGGAATAATCTTCCCGCGCCCGTCGTGAACTCTACCAGCGTTAATGTGTTTAAAAACCGTTTAGATCGGCATTTTAAAAATATTAACGTTGTTTAAAATAATAAAACAATTGCAACAGGAGCTCTGGGGGTGGTGGTCGGGGATGAGTCTGTTGACGATTAATGCCAGCTTCTGATATGCCAGCGTGTGATATGCCAGCAATAAAATTATTTAAAAAAAAATTAGACTAACACGAACTTAGATGTAGCTCGTAGCGTAAACTAACCCACTTTTTGTTATACTCTTCCTACTTTTTTCTTTTCTTATCCTCTCTTTACTTGCATGTCTGTAGCTTGCATGGTATGACAGTGTTTGAGTTAAAACTGTGTTTGCATGGTTTGTAAGCGTTCTTATTTTACTTCTTTTCATCTTTCACCCCTTTCCTATTCTCTTCGACTATTTTTCCGACTTGTCGGGAGTGGCCGGTGGATGATGACGGTGAGTCTTTCTTTCTCTTTTTCTGAATGAATGTTAACCCACGAATGATAGGTTTTGCTACTTACTTAACCCCTTATTCTCCTCTCTTAACCCCCTACTCTCCTTTCTCTCGGGCTAACCTTAGAGTGGATCTTAGGGTCTTTGTTAGCCTTAGCTTCTGTAGATCTGTAGAAGTTGTGTTATTTTCGTTAGTTTTAACGGAAATAACACGACTTAATCTAACCAATTGTCAAGGGCATACAGTTGACCTAACCGGGCCTTCAATGGCGGACATCGGAATAACATTGAAGGCCTGGTTAGTATTTGAAAACCTCTATATTGAAAATTCAAATTCAAATGTGTTCTAATGTTCAAATGTGTTCAAATGTGTATTTGAAGAGTGTTTCTCACTTATTTGAACAGACCTGTGTTTGTTAATTCATGATAAAAGTCATTTTAGCCATTTCACGAAATGACCAAGGTGGAATTTCAGCCATTTCGTGTAATGGCTGAAGATTTTAGTAATTTCGCGAAATGACCAAGTGAAACAGCCATTTCGCGAAATGACTAAAAGTTTCAGCCATTACGCGAAATGGCTGGTTGCACACTTTCACTGTAATATATATATATATTATATATATATATATATATATATATATAATATATATACCTGGTGGCCCATAATTCAGGAGCCATAGGAATAAATGTATTTTTTTCTAATAATGTTGTACTTTCTAATAATGTATTTTTTTCTTATTTTCTTTTTTGATGAATTACCTGGATGACGCACCGATAAACAAACGACGTGGCATGTTTTTTTCAGTAAGACGGTGCACCTCCTCAATTTTGCCATGCAAGTTCGCAAATACCTTGACCGAATAGGTCCTATCGAATGGCCACCCAGGTCACCAGATATTACTCCACTCGATTTTTTTCATCAAATAGAAAATAAAGAAAAAAAAACATTATTAGAAAGTACAAGAATTATTAGAAAAAAGAAATACAATTATTCCTATGATTACTGAATTATGGGCCACCCGGTATATAATATATAAATATATATAAATAAAAAATATACATATACTCGTATACTGTATATATAATTCTTTTATTTCGTATTTTAGATTTCTGAAATAATTTTATCCAATATTATTTACCTGATGGAAAACATTTAATAAACGTCTGAACCAACCTTGACGCTATTAAATCCATATTGTTTGAAGTTTCCGTCCTAATATTTGTCGTTTTCGAGAAACATTCTTAAAATACAAGTGAAATTTGGGGTACACATTATTTCCTGCCCTCAGAGACACGATTTTAAGTGCATTTTGCGGTTATATCTACGGAAAAGAACCTTTGCCATTTGATATTAATATTTCAATAAGCAATGAACCTTTTATAGCAAACTTAGGTAACGAAAAACGTTAATTTATAATACTAATATACTTTGATAATGTTAAATAACATGTTTTAAGGCTTTGACATTAATCTCTGGCCAGCATTTAAATGGTTTGAGTTTAATTAATAACTCAAAACATTGTATTCCAAAAAATAATATAACATATTGGAAGCCGAGAAGTATAGGCCTTTATTTCCTACTTGTATACTTGCATACGCACACACATGTGTATATATGTATGTATATATATAATTTGTGTGTGTGCGTGTGCTTGTACGCTAAAATCACTTTTAGCGCTCCTACTCTTAGGTTAATTTTCGCATCAAACCTTTTAAAGTTTCCAACCTCAATTGGGAAGACAATCTTTAATTTATGTTAAAATGAGGCAATTTTGGTGGCAGCATCACATAACCACGCAATTTACATGACCACATAATCACATAGTTCGCTTAAACCTAATCACATAACTTACATACACGCCCACATAATCTCGTTATATCACTAAGTTGAGACCATTAATTAGGTTAGCTTAGCATTCATTAGATTAGTTTAGGCTTGGTTAGTTTACATTAGGTTGGGTTAGGTTAAGACTCGTCAAATTAGTTTAAGCTTGATTAGTTTACAATAAGTTAGTTTAGCAGTCATTAGATTAGTTTAGGGTTGGTTAATTTTTATTAGGTTGGGTTAGGTTAAGATTCATAAAATTAGTTTAGGCTTGGTTAGTTTACATTAGGTTAGGTCAGGTTAGGTTAAGTATTAGAGTGTCCATGACATTTTTCGTCAACGAAATGTTTGTAGATCCGAGATCCATCCGTTACTGAGCTCATTCGTACCTCTTTTGATCCGAAAGTCTCGCAGCTTTGAAAATAAAGGTAAGTTTTACGTGGTATAAAATCCTTGTTTTAAAACTTGCTAGAGAATTAGGACTAAATTAACTTCTATATTTAAAGCGAATTAACTTAAAATGATGAAATTTACACTTCGATATTTCGCATTTAAAATTTCCTGTAATAAACTGATGTTATATTTTTATCTTAAACCTTTTAAGTTAATCTAAACAACTTTCTAACCAAATAACATGCTTTTTATATATATATATATATATATATATATATATATATATATATATATATATATATATATATAACACGTTAACGTTAGCTACAATTAACCACTGCTTTTCAAAATACCTATATTATATATATATATATATATATATATATATATATATATATAATATATATAAGTATTCTTTTTATTATATCCTGTTCAAGTTACAGTGAGTGATGACGACAGCATTCCGTTTTTTTTTGTAGAAATTCTCTGTATGAATGAAATCTCTCTCTTCTCACGTTTAATTTTTAGGTTGCTAAGCACATAATGTCTGGCCTATTCACACAAAAGGAGAATTCTAAACATTAGTATCTCACGAAACTGGAACTTAGCTAAAACTTAAATTAGGCCCACCAAAAAGATACGCTATATACAGTATATATATATTATATATATATATATATACTCGTATACATCATTCATATCAAGTAATGGGGTTTTTATAAAGTATATTTTTTAAAAACTAAACATTTGTATATGTTGCAATTGCTTATAAGTGAAAGCATTCTTGTAAAATGAAATAAAAAAGTTATCCACCTTTTTTTGAAATCAGTTCATTATTCGTTATGGAAATTTCGTGCCTATAATTGAAGACAAAAAGAGTCACTATTTGTGAAGTTTGTATAACTTACATAAGGACGGTAACGCGACGCAATAATCGCTAATAAACTTTTGGAAAATGTTTTCTGTATTAAATTCGTGTTGGTTTCGAAGAAAAAGAAGAAAAAGAAGAAGAAGAAGAAGAAGAAAGAAGAAGAAAAAAAACTTGTCGCTATTATCACAATTTCTGAAACTTTTCACCACAAAAAATGACAGTAGATTTTTTGACATTAAGAGCAAAATTAAAACCAGTTTTATCTTCCGACGCAATCAAAACTTGCGCAGAAAAATAGGAAACAAGTACTGAACAAGTTCTGTCCTTAACCCTTTTAGGATCCTGTGGCGATTTAGTGATTTTGTTTTGACGTCATATTATTTTCTTCAGTATCAGAAAAAAAGTAGACTATCCTTGGTCATTATAGGGTTGAATGATCGAAATATCCAGCGGGAAGTCGACCATTTGGTTAATAACTAACTAACTAACTAACTAACTAATATATATATATGATCACCCGTGGTGGGTCGTGGTTCAGATTCCACGTTGAGCTGTAAGGCGTAAGGGGGTCGTAACAAGCTTGACTTTCGTTAGAATGAACAATTCGGACGGAAGCAAAACCAAGGTTAACCAAGGTTTTATATATATATATATATATATATATATATATATATATATATATATATATATATATATATATATATATATATATATAAAGAGAGAGAGAATAGATGTAGGATGCGAGGCAATGCTGATGATAAAAATGATAAATCTAAAACGTTTATATCTTGTTCTATAATTTAGAACAAAAACGAGAACGAAAATTCACATCCAATTTCATATAAATGAGAAGAAATTACTTTTGAAACAGTGCCAAGAAACGTCAGATTCACTTGGGTTGTTGGTGTATATTTACTGGATGGTTGGTGAAGTTAGAAAAAGTTCACTTTAATCACTAATTCCTATTCACTATTCATTCATGGTTGCTTTATTTTTCATTATGGACAGCGATTTCAGAGCCCTTCTCTGTTTAGACACATCATTTGCTCTAACTTTTATTCAAGTTTATACCAATTAATTAAAAAAAAATAATATATATATATATATTATATATATATATATATTTTTTACTGTAACATCTAATTGCTGGTTGAAGTGGATTATTTTTTAGGGAATCTGGATCCTGTTGGCCCACCCCTCCCTATACTGATCAATACGCAGTTGCAATTACAACTGCGTACTGCTTATATTCGAAGCCCTGCAGCATTCGCAGTGAAACGCATACACATCACGTGAGCATATTTCCTTTGGCGTAACTTTGAAAAAAGATGATAATTTTAAAGCAAATCTGACATGTATTTGGATTTTCAATAACTTCTTTCAACTCTTTCTGATCTTTAAGGCTTATATGTCCTAAATATGACAATTTCAATTGTACGATAGAAAAAAGTGGAGCGATGTGGTATATGGGGGGTGACGGGTTGGCAATGTGCCGCCACAGGGTGTATGAAGCGGTATGGGTAAACCGTGGAGTAGTCCGCGGGACTGGGCTGTGGATAATGTTGCCCTGAGGCAGGTGTATTGTTGTCATGAGCTGAAGTGAATGTGAGCGATTGAGGCGCTTCCTGCCTGTTCCTGAGCCACCTCATCACTGCGATGGGAGAGGAGTTTGGGTATATATAAAAAAAAAATTGTACGAATATTTTACATTTCTTG
>JAJOZX010000506.1:1060000-1065000 GCA_023014485.1 Bathynomus jamesi
ACATATAATTGTCTCAGGGGACCATTCTGAGTTTGTGTATATATATATATATAACTGCAATGACCGCGCAGTATATAAATGAATAGAAACGACATAAGTGTTAAGGAACGTTTCTGCACACGAGGAGGAGAGATAACGAATAATGAAAAATGAGGCGAACCGCCCGGGAATCGAACCCAGGGCCTTCCAATTGCCGGTTGGACGCTCTACCATTATGCTACGGACCTCTATTCATATATATATATATCTATATATATATATATATATATATATATTTACAATGTTATATACTGTATATATTACATTGTCGGTGAACGCCTTCTGCTTGTTCAGCGATGATTACCCAGTACCCGCCAGTATACACATGACACAAATAAGCCTCTAAATTATCCATTCCCTGGGCAGTTATTAAGTTTACCTAAATGAGTCCGGATTTCATGCCCTGATAAACCAGCTACAGCTACGCTTTGGGTATGAGGATTTGAGGAAAAGGACCTTGAAATGTAGGCAAATATATTAAGAACAAGGAAACAACTTACAGTACATTTATCCATTCTTTCCAATAAATACATTACTGACCCTGGATACCCCGTGAATCTAATAACTATATAAATAACATGATCCTCTATATGCCAGGTCAGTTAGTTCGCTTCATCAAAAGCGCTGGAGCGGAAGAGCAAGACCCCAGATCTATAGCTTAGTTAAGGCGACAGTCCCGGCTGGGTCTGTACAATAAATGGGCATGAATAGTATAATACCAATCGCACGCTGTCTTAATTCTTTATTTACAAAGCTGTTTCATCTCTTTCTTACACGACTCCCGCCCGTTGGTCTTAATTCTTTACCTATTCTAGTGCATTATTATTATAGCCCAGCGGCACAATACTGATTGTTTTGCTTACGCCAGACGGTTTTATTGTTTAAAAAAATACACCATGGTCATTAAAGGGTTTTAATATTTTTATTGTTAAAATAGAGAGTAATAAACACTTTTAATCCTCATTTTCGATAGACATTTACGATACCAATAAGTGAAATTGTTTAAGTAATCTTTTTCGTAACGAGACATTTGGGCAAGAAGAGTATACGATACCCCTTACGGGCAATCATTTTTCTAAAGCCCACTCTCGAATCTGCGAGACAGGCTGAATACAGCATTAGATTATTCACTTTTCTTCAGTTAAAGTTGAGTAAAAAAAAAAAAAAAAAATACAGGGTGTACATAAAGTCGAACATTATAAAAATAAATTGTAGTTTATAAATTTTTCCTATGATGAAATTTATGGACTCCCTGTATTTATAACATTCCTGACGGCTTTTTACACGGAATTTTAACAAGTCACGCGTGCGCTAATAATTGATACCAGAAAATTAACTGACACAGGAGTTAAAATTTCGTTACGCCGCTCGAATAATCGTGTTATAACTTATTACATAACGCTTTATAAACGGCGTAACCTTATCATATAATCCTAACAATGATCCTGTCCTTTAACCAGATGAATAAAATCTAGATACAACTTAATCTTTACACCAATAGATTGTTATAACCTTGAGAGATTAGAAAATGAAAATAACAGTTATTGTTTAGATTTCCAGTATCTTATAGGTGATGACAACTTTACTGATAATATATGTATCTTTAGTTAGTATAGTATGTAATATATTGACATTAACTGTCTTAATGGTTATGATATGCACACTGTATCATAAAGTATAATAATTAAGATAAGTACGTCGTCTTAAACATTCCAAATGAGGTTTCGTTAACACGAGAATATATTTTTTTATAATAAAACAGTAATTATGTAATCTTAGAACATGAACCTAATGCTCCCACCCCCCCAAAAATAATCTATATAAAAAAATACTTTATTATTTTTATAGATTTATCCGGTTAAAAAATATTATAAAGTTAAAAATAAACTTGACTCTTTGATAATTTCGAATTCAAAGATTTGTAAAGCGATGGAGAAACTACGTAATTATCTATTGTACGTCCGCCGAGACATATTATGTATTCTGTACGTTCGAGCACCATTGAAAGCTAACTCAAACCTACTCATTCGCAAAATAATCTGTTTTTGAATTATATTTAAATTTATAATGAACTTAATCGAGAGTTTTCTATAAGGAATTTGAATTTACAATGAAGAATTTAACCTCATTTTTGGTTTGAATTCTAATGATCTGATTTCTTTATTGAATGGATTTCATTTCTAGTTTTTAATCTTAATATTTGGCAATTTTGAGTTTGTTTACGTTTCGTGGCACCATATTTTTATACTTTATTTAGGATAAAATATTTTTTGTATCGTACGTCTGGCAGCAGAAATTTAGCTGAATTAGAATTCAGTGGAAAAGGTATAAAAATTATATTTAATGGCATATCCGTAAAGCGTTCTGTGTATAAACTGATTAGCGCATATTGCTTTTAACCCTTTTGCTTATCACGCTTATTTCTTTACGAGTGTCTAGAATATACGTTGAAACGTTTTATTTCTCAGGTATGTACTTTCTCCTTTTTTATTCTCGATTTGCATTTTCTGACCGGAGGTTTGGTCTCATTTTATTTTAATACCCCACCTCGTCCCTTATTTGCGCGTTAATCATTTTAATCGTTATATTAATCGTCTTCCATCTCCATTTACGTTGTCTTCCTCGGCAAAGTGAATTAATTAAAGTTCGTATACGTCAATGACCGTAAAATGAACGATGAAAGGAATTCGTTGAACATCTCCGAAGCCTTTTAAGTTAATTCGGACGAAGCGATTAAATTCTTACTACCTTCGAAACCGCTTCTCTTATTTTAGCAGCTAGCAACCACCACCACGACCGCCTTCAGCCAAAAAACTTTCTATGCATTTTCTCTTCCATAAAAAAAAAAGCTTGAATTAATTTACAAAAGAACGAAAGGAAAAAAAAAACAAGAAAAAAAAAAAAGGATATTATCGTATGTCTTTTAAAATAACTCAAAATTAGACATCGTTAAATTTCCTTGGTATTAAGGAAGAAAAAGAAAAGTAATCAATATGTTTTTTGTATTCAACCAATAACTGTTGTTAGGTGGGGTGGGGGGTGGGGGGGGACTTAGGGGATTGTTTGAGGGTTATTTGGCTCCTCTTCTTTAAGATGAATCGGTGAGATCGGAAATTGGGTGAAAGCGGATGGTCATTATACATCAATTTCGCAAAAGGAATAAATTTTAATATTTTTAGTATCCTCAGTTACAATTTTACTAAATTTTAATTACAATTTAACTTTTAAAAAATACATCTGAAAACGGGTTTTTATATCGTTATTAAAGAGACTATTTCGAAAATTACTTTACCATTACGCTTACCTCTTAAAACCTATATAACTAATTACCTTTCCGTATTAATTACTGCTTCAAAAGGAGATTTATCACGATTGAAAAGTTGTTAACAAGAGTATAACACGATTTATGGTGAAAAAATGTAGACTTTGAGGGCACAAAATCAGGAAAATAAAAATACGGCAAATTACTATCAGAAAAGTAGAAAACATAAAGCAATATTACTATTATTATTATTATTATTATTAGTAGTAGTAGTAGTAGTAGTAAATAATAGTAGTAGTAGTATACATCAAATTATTTGGTTTTTGCTGCGTGATTGATACTCTAGCATTGTAACTTCGACCATATATATATATATATACACACACACACACACACACACCTTTGGTTACCTATGGTTTGCTCCCGCCCGAATTGTTCATTCTGACGAAGGTCAAGCTTTTCACTCCACCTTAGACCTACAGTTTAACGTGGAATCCGAAACACGCCCCACCAGCAGTCCAGCGTCTTAACCACTAGGCTACCAGGGTACCCATTTATCTACCAACCAATTTTTATTGTGTGGAAGAATGAACAGCTGGGTTTTGCCGCGCGCTGGCTGCCGTCAGCGGGTCTCGATCCCCGGGCTGATAGATTCGTAATCAACGACGCTAACTACAGCACTACACTATATATATGTAGACAGTTACATCGACGCTCTAATAACTTAACCTATCGTGACCTATTCTAACCTAACCCAGCTTACTCTAACCCTAAATTAACTTGTCGAGAAGATGTCGTTATTTCATGATTCATGCGACACTCTCTAAGTTTTACGCGAAAGTAAAAACGAACTCTCATAAGCATCATGCCAGAACTAAAGAATGTCTAACCAATCAGTGCACACACACACACACACACACACAACACACACACACACACACACACACTACCATCAAACCTGTAAAAAATTCCTTTGCTTGCAACTTAATTATTCATATGAATAATCTTTAATAATGAGTGAGATGAATGTAGATATGAATAAAGAATTCAGTAGAGTAAATGTGACATTAATATTTATCTTCAGTCAAGCATACCAATACATCTATCTACTGTCAAAGCTCGTTTTCTCTACTATAAAAGCTTGGTATTCTATGAATAAGATATATATATATATATATATATATATATATATATATATATATATATATATATATATATATATATATATATATATATATATATATATATATATATAAGCTTGTTTAGAAAGTATAAAGATGATGTGAAAATTACATAAAAGCACAAAGCTTATTTACTTAGCTCAGATAAATACAATAAACCAATATCTTAAAGTACTCGGTCGCCAATTTAAGTGAGTTAAATAAAAAATTTCATAGCTCTCTCTCCTCCTCTCTCTCTCCTCCTCTCCTCTCTCTCTCTCTCTCTCTCTCTCTTCCTTTCAAATGAAAGTCTGAAACCTTCAAAATCGTAAATTAAATCTCGCATTAAAAGTAAACTTGTACATTCATTTTTCAGTCCTTAATTACTTGTCTCTTCATTTTACCCTCTCATTTCGCCCTCTCATTTCGCTCTCTCATTTCGCTCTCTCACTTTGCTCGCTCACACTACAGTGTACCATCTTCCCGTACATACAGTAAGTACTTTCTTCGTCTCCCTGGTTCGTCTCTAAAACCACGCA
>JAJOZX010000506.1:1067500-1095000 GCA_023014485.1 Bathynomus jamesi
CTACGAAACCATCGGCCCCGGGATCGAGACCCGTTGACGACAGGCGGGCGCGCGGCAAAACCCAGCTGTTCATCCTTACATACAATAAAAAAAATTGGGTGGTAGATGAATGGGTACCCTCGGTAACCTAGTGGTTAAGACGCTGGGCTGCTGATCGGGAGGTTGCGAAATCGAGTCCGGGCGAGGACTTTGTAATTTTTGACTGCCCGTGGTGGGGCGTGGTTCGGATTACAAGTTAAACTGTAGGTCTAAGGTGGAGTGACAAGCTTGATCTTTGTCAGAATGAACAATTCGGACGGAAGTAAAACCAAGGTTATATGGGAAGTCTCCTGTTTAGTTATGGTTGTGCCGTAATTAGAAGTAGTTCGGTATATTGTTACTGTTACGCAAAAACGTGGAGAGGAACTATCAATGAACTACCATCAATACTTTAATTCCTACGTTTCTAGTCGGTACCTTCTTTTCCTGATCTATATTTGGCCCCATTTTCCTGCTAAGGATGACGTCACAAAATTCTTTGCTGTCATCATCAAAAATCACTTCATGGTTCTCAGCTTAATTACCTCATTCCGTTTCTTTATAAAGATTATGCAACTCTCCACTCGGGTAACGAAATAGAAGACAAGACGTGCAAAACATTCACGAAACTCATTTTGACATCAATTCTAGTATTTCGCTTAAATATATTATTATTAGGCGCAAAATTTTGGTTTTTATTATATATATTATTTTCTAAGAATGCGGCTCATGTTCAAGAATCAGAAAGAGTTTGTGGAACTTTTCTTTTTCATACTGACGGAGTAAAATTTTGTCAGTTTGTCTAAGAAGTCTAAAGTACAGTACAGTAAAGTACAGTAAGTACAGAAGGGTTACGTTCATATTTTGAATCTTGACGAAATCTTAGAAATTTTGTGATTTCTACGCTTTTCACAGACGCGAGAAAAAGATTGGAATAAAATTTTGTGGGGAGTAATATATGGGTTTTGCTGGAGCGTATATATGTTACGTTCAGTCTGTGAAACCAGTCATTTCACGTAATGCCTAAAAATTTCAAGCATTTCGTGTAATTCAATTAAACGAGTAATGACTTCGTGAAGGTTAGGTTAGGGAAAGTTAAATTAGGTTAGGTTAGATTAGGTTGATATGGTTAGGTTAGTAATGCATATTACCTATGTTTAAGGGTCACACGAATTACGAGAAATGGCTGAAATTTTCAGGCATTATGTGAAATGACTGGTTTCACAGATTGACTGTAATATATTATATATATATATATATATATAATTTTTTTTTTATTATATGGCACTGTTTTTCCATACAATACTTTAAATTATTTTTGTTTGCAATAATATAAAAATCTGTTATGGGTTAATTAAACTTTCACGTAAGCTTTAGCTTTTCCTATCCTTATAACAGCGGTAGCAAACAGGCAACATAATACAGGGTGTCCCATAAGTCCGGCATCATAGGAAAAATAATAAAAAAAGGCAAAACAAAAGCTTTTATTTACAGAACGTGCTCAATATGTCCACCATTGTTTTCAATACACAAATTCAGACGTGATACCCAGTCAGCAAGCACACGGTGAATGATGTCAGGAGTAATGGTGTTACATGCCCCAATAATGCGCTGCCGAAAATGTTCAACACTCCTAATTTTCTTTGCGTATACCAGCGCTTTCAAGTGGCCCCAGAGATAAAAATCTAGTGGCGTGAGATCCGGGCTTCTAGCTGGCCATTCCACAGGCCCTCGACGTCCTATCCAATGACCAGGGAATTGTTGGTACAGGTATTCCCTTACTTGGGTGCTGTAATGTGCAGGAGCACCGTCTTGCTGGAACCATGTTGGAAATTTCCTTCTTCGTTCAAGACACTGGGAAATGCTTCTTCCTTGAGCATACGTAGGTAGGTGCCTCCAGTGACATGTTCATCGAAAAAGGGGGCCTATGATGCGATCCTTCCAAATGCCACACCATACCATCACCCGAGATGCACCTTGTTCCTTTGAAGAGGTATACCAGTGAGGGTTGTTTTGAGACCAGTAGCGGGTGTTCTGTCGATTTACCTCACCATTTCCATAAAAAACAGCCTCGTCACTGAACAGAATGGTGGACGGGAAATTGGCATCCCGAGCATATTGTTCCGTAGCCCATTCACAAAATTCCATCCGCCGGTCGGGATCATCTTCGCTTAATTTCTGTAGGATCTGGAGTTTATATGGATGCCATTTGTGAGCCTGAAGAATGCGATGGATGCTACTTTTCGACACTCCTGTCTCGGCGGACAATCGCCGAAGAGACTTATTGGGACTTCTGTTAAAATAAGCCAGGATAGCAGTCGCTGTATCATCGTCAGTGGACCTCCTTGAAGGTCCACTGCGTGGTTTATCTTCTATGGATCCTGTTTCCTTAAACTTTGCAACAAGTCTGCTAACACAACTCTGTGTTATTGGCTCGCGGTCTGGATGCAGTCTGTTAAATTCAGCAGCGGCCTCTCTTTGACTCCGATTTCCTATGAGTAGAATTATCTGGATTCGTTCTTCCTTGCTCACAGACATTATGGCCTGTAGAAAGAGAAAAATATGAATTATGGTTTGTAGAAATAGAAAAATATTAATTTCTCCTATGATGCCGGACTTATGGGACACCCTGTATTTTCATTTACAGAAGAGTTGCTGCTCCGTTCACTAAATACGTACGCTATTACGTTTAATTTCTTATATTGAAAAGCATGACAATCTAATAGATAATCTGATCAGTGTTCTTCTATAGAGAATATTTTTACAACTAACACTTCATATAAATAGTATTGCTGTATATGCATTAATATCTTCAAAAAATCTCTAATTCTGGAATTGGGAATGAGGGCTGGAAGAAGTGAAAAACAAACCTTGACTCTATGTATAGCTTATGAATTATCTACGTTCATTTATAAAAGCAAACGCGCAAGTAAAAATCTATTTATTCAAATTTAAGGGAATTTCCAGCTTTATTTCGATTATACAATACAGAAAGATATTTAAATATATTAATTTTAATTTCTATTCCTTCCTTCCCTTTTCAGAATAATTTTATTAGTATCAACTACGCAAGGAGTGGAAAGTGAAGTTGGTATTATTTTAATTATTCTATGCTTTACTTTTTGGGGAAAGGGTTTTATCTCGGAAAGTTACTGTATTCGATACCCAGCCATAAAAATTCAAAGGCGTGGCATAAGGAAGTCACTTCAATAGCAATAGTATTTTTTCCCCCCATACTTTTTTGTTTTGGAGGGGAGGGGCGTAAAGTTTTCTAAAGCTGTGAATGTTGTACTTATTTTGGATTTTTAATAAATTTTATAATTAATTTTATGCCTGAGGACCTCTTAAATATCTGTACACCCCCAAAAAATAAGAATTGAAATTGAATAAGAATTTACTGGATTTGATGGAAATTTTTTTTTCAAATATCAACTGAATAAGTTCCTTCATAAATTCAACTAATTAAGAAATCTTTATAAGTTTGAATTACAACAATATCATTCAATTCATGAATCTCGAACCTAGCAACTTTTGAGTAGAAGGCAAGGGCACTGACCATCACTCTACGACGAGGTAAAAGTAAAACCTGTATTATTTCAACACTCCAGGGAACACGTAATGCTTTCTTGTCCAGAGGTGTTTTCTTCACTAAACCTCCTTCTTGCACTCGAAGCAATGACAGCATTTTTATTAAAATATCTAGTGTAACACTGGGAACCCATAAACAGCATGTGATGCATGAACAAGCACGAATTTGAATAATGCAAAAATGCCCGCCCAGGATTCGCGTTTATACATGATATATATATATATATATATATATATATATATATATATATATATATATAATATATATATTAATATATATAGGGCCGGCCTTAGGGCAAGGCGAGCTAGGCAGCAGCCTAGGGCCCCGCGCCTAAGAGGGCCCCGCGCTGCCAGCGGGGCTGGGCAAATAAATTTTTTATATATTTCGCTTCCACCAGATTCCCCGACTCACGCCGGCTGTCATAGGAAAGGGGAAAATTAAGGACAGTTTTAATGAAATATAAACCATTGCTCTAAGAATATTTTTAACAATTCCTGTGACGGTAGCATCAGGAGAAAGAAGCTTCTCAAAATTAAAATTAATTAAAAACTGCTTAAGGTCTAATATGGGCCAAGATAGGCTAAATAACCTTGGAATATTGTCAATTGAACATGAAGAAGCAAGGGGCTTAAATTTTGAACCCCTTTTAATGGAATTTTCAGAAAGGAAGGTTAGAAAAATTAGTCTTTAAAATATATTATAAATTTATAAAGTATGGTATTTTTTTAGTATTCTTAATGAAAGCATTTTTTTTGTTATTCTTAATATTAGACAGATGTCTACAATAAATGTATAGCACTTCAGATTATTTTTTTGCCTTTTTACTATGAACTAAAATCTTTTCTGGAGTGGGGCCCCGTATTATCAAAATGCCTAGGGCCGGCTCTGTATATATAATATATATATTATATATATATATATATATACGGTGGCAAGCAATGATTGCCCCCCCCCTGCACAGATGAAACTAATAGAGGTACAAAAAAAACTGATTGTTGCATCTTTAGACAATTTAATTCTATGTCTAAACAAAACCACTCAATAGTTGGTGTTGCCTCCTTGTGCTTGGCGGACGGCTTCAAGTCGGCAAGGGTAGGAGGTGAAGAGACTCGAAAAGGTCAGTGTCGTACTCAAATTTCGGAGGATTGTTTCGATGTGCTGCTCCATGGTCCGGCGGCAGATTCGTTCAGGATCCATCCTGAAAGACCGAGTGGAATCCCTGATGCTTGCTGAACCACCAGCCACCCGATTCTGCCGCCGGACCATGGAGCAGCACAACGAAACAATCCTCCGAAATCTTGAGTACGACACTGACCTTTTCGAGTCTCTCCTCACCTCCTACCCTTGCCGACTTGAAGCCGTCCGCCAAACACAAGGAGGTAACACCAACTATTGAGTGGTTTTGTTTAGACGTAGAATTAAATTGTCTAAAAGATGCAACAATCAGTTTTTTTTGTACCTCTATTAGTTTCATCTGTGCAGGGGGGGTGCAATCATTGCTTGCCACCCTTATATATATATATATATATATATATATATATATATATATATATAATATATATATATATATATATATATATATATTGCTGAAGTTATAAACGCCAATAGAGGCAAGTGTGTAGAACCTGATTGTGTAGGGTATCGAATATGAATATAGCTGCGGTAATTAATAATTAAGTAGGTTATCAAGGTAATTAAATAATTACTTAATATTTGGGGTCACCATTGTTTTATCAGTCAACAAGAATAAAGGCTAGATTGCATGGCTTTCCGGCCTTTTCCTTTAATTAACAAACTTAATATTGCAATGATTAATACAGACGGTACATACAAACAACACAAAATGTGATGGTTATAAATCAAGGTTACAAAAGGCTGATATGTTATGAATTAATTGTCAGTATGAATTACATTAAATTGTACAATAACACAATAATAATTGTTGGTTCAATAAAACACAAAATGAGCTCCAGTCGCAGGTGTAAAGAAAACGAAATGTTTACATACGCGTTGAATTTCGATAACGGCTGAGGCAGATGTCGGCCGAGAAATAGAGTCTACAGTATCACTGAATTAAATGTGCGAGGGACGTATGTGGGCCTATACGCACGAGATGATTTCTGTGGCTTGATTCACGCAAGAGTAGCTTAAAACTTCAACTGTTAAATCTTGAAGAACATGAGACTCGGTTGATTCCATTAGTTATGGTTGCCTTTCATCTGGTTTGATTGCTTGAAAATTCCTTGATGATAGTTTTGGTTGATTTTGATGGTCACCCTTTTAGGTTCGTTTTCTTGAAGTCTGCTTACGATATCGTGGGAATGTTTTTATGAGGCTGACCCGCTTTTAGCCTTGGTGAGAAATGTTCATTAACGCAAAAGGCGTCTCTTGTTGTAACCTGACACTGTTACCTAGAAAACCTCCTTCAGCATAGATTCCTGCTGGTTACGATGACTTGTGGTGTCTACAATAAACTGTTGCGAATCTGCTTTTGTTCGTGTTTTCTCAGGAATTTCTCCAAAGATCTGGACCTCATTGAGAATATTGTACCGGCAGGAAAAACTTTCGTAAGAGTGATCTTTCATAATGGCATTCGATACACACTTGAGAAATGTATTAAAACTGTAAACCTGAAAGGAAATGTTTATAAGCACCTATATATATATATATATATATATATATATATATATATATATATATATATATATATATATATATATATATATATATATATATATATATATATATAATATAATGAGGGTTAAAGGCCCTCTATAATCAAGTGTCAAAGGATCCTTGTGCTTGGTACGGAGTTCGGCAGTTGAGATTTAGATGGGTTCTACATCGGCCAGAGCACTTGAAATCTCTGTAAATATTGCACACAGAGAAAAAAAATTGAATTAGAACAATCATATACATGGTTAGGTATCTGCTAACATATTCAAATAGTCAATTCAACCATGATTCCATAAACCATGCTTATTTTTCTGGTAACAAACTAGGATGATTAGTGTGCGAATGTAGCATGTTTGAACTAATCATTTTGATATTAGTGTGCACTGTACAAGCAACTAACCAAGTATTTGTTTCTGTGGAAGTTATAGTCTTTCGTCCTTCCTCTCTTTATAGTTTAAAAACAATTTATGAAATTTCAATTTGTGTGTAATTACATGGTACTCCATTAAAATCAGCTCCCGTGACTCAGTAGGTGACACCATTTCCGTGTATAAATGAAATGAAGACATTGAGCTCGGGGCTTCGACTAACGATGATGCTGGTTAATAATAATTATCATCAGGAGTTAGCGCAATGGCAATGGGCCGCGTTCATCTGGCGTGAGCGTTGTGCCAGTTTCGGGCCCTCCTGCCTCATTAATTATTATTATTATTACTGTATTAAATTACAGGAAAGAACCTAAGGCGTCTCTTACTGCCGAGCTGTGGTTTGCTAAGGTTACTGTCAATCTAAAGGAGGCCACTAACTTCATAAAAGATAATAAGACCCTTATATTTACTGGTGTTTGAATAAGAAAAATTATATATATATATATATAAATAAATAATCGTTATTAGAGTACGTGCAGCACACATATATATATGCCGCACGTACTGTAATGACGAGGTCAGAAGTGTTATAACCTTGAACTGCAGTTTGAAATACGAAGCAGTTGAAACTGAAGAAAAATGAAATAAATAAGAAAATAAAAACTAAAAGCGTATCGTCTGCGTTTGCCATTACATTCCTTCACCTTTTATTCAAATTTTATCTTCTTCAACTTTCTCTCTCTTTCTCTCTCTGGGCACGACTTAGTGACCTACTGATATGCTCTTCCCTCCTTCTCGACACCCAACATATTTAACAAACAGTTTGTTACAGAAGCTACAATAGTTAAGGAAATTACAGGATAGCAAAGATCTTAAAGTACACTCTAGTTTAGTTCAAGAAAGAAACTATGAGAGAGAGAGAGAGAGAGAGAGAGAGAGAGAGAGTTACAAGGAAAAGAAGTACCTCAAAAGGCCTTGCGGCCCATACCGAGGAGGTACCAATGGCAATGGGTGCCAGGGAAAATTTTGTAAAAGTTTATTTTTCTTTCAACTATCCTAGCAGTAGTAGAAAACTGGATAGAAAAGTAGAAGGCTCTCTCCCCACCCTCCACTCCCTCCCTGCCAGAGGCAGGTACGGAAAAAGGTTGAAGAAAATACCTTGACCCTGGAAAAGTAGCCAAGGAAATTTTACAGGAAAGTGGAGAATATATAAATAGCTCTATATTTAGCTTGCTCACAGAGACACCGAGCAAGCGAACTCCTGCAGAGTTTTCTGAGGTTTTAATCTTAAACTATGAGTGCGTTCAGTACTTTGTCTAGCCTATTTTTAAACAGATTTACACTTTGACTGGAAACAACCTCTGAGGGAAGTTGGTTCCAGATATTAACTATTTTATAGGTTCCGCAGACTGAGGTCCTAAATGTTTTTACACACTCAAATAGTGTGCAAGATTTCGTCTAACCTTTTCTTGAACTGATCGACAGAGGAACTGTTCACAACTTCCGAAGGTAACCTGTTCCATGTGTCACAGATCTTATACGTAAAGTAATTCCCACACACACTAGTCCTAAACCGTTTCAAATCCAACTTCCAACCATTGTTGCGAGTTGGGTTATCATTTAAACTAAACATACTTCTAAAATCGACATCGTTGAACCCTCGTAAGAGCTTGAAAACCTCGATCAGTTGACCGCGCAGCCTCCGAGTTTCAAGCGAAAACAAGTTCAGGGCGCGTAACCGTCGATTGTAGCCCATATGCCTAACGGAAGGGATTAACTTTGTGGCCCTCGCCTGCACTCGCTCCAGCCTCTCAATATCTTTCCTGAGGGTGGGCGACCAGAACTGCACAGCATACTCCAGGTACGGCCGAACAAGGGAATTGTACAGTGAGAGCACAATCTCCTTGTTCCGAAACTGAAATTGCCTCCTGATATAACCCAATAGTTTCTGGGCTTTCTTTTCCACCTCTACACACTGTTTCGTAAACTTAAGGTCGCTGCTAATTAGCACACCCAAGTCCTTTTCTAAATCAGTCACCTCGATATTACTGCCCAACATCGAGTAGTCCGACTTGGGATTGGCGTAGCCAATGTGCATCACTTTGCATTTACCCAAGTTAAACGGCATTTGCCATTTTTCGGACCACTCTCCTATCCTACCTAGGTCCGCACGCAGTTCCTCGATCGCTTCGGGCGTCCCAACATTGGCCCCAAGCTTGGTGTCATCAGCAAATTTGGCGATCCGACTGACGATGGCACCGTCGATATCATTTATGTAAATGGTAAACAACAGTGGCCCCAAAACGGAACCCTGAGGAACCCCACTAGTGACCGAGGCCCAACCCGAACTAGCCCCTTTAATTACCACCCTCTGCCGCCTATTCCTCAGAGAGAGAGAGAGAGAGAGAGAGAGAGAGAGAGAGAGAGAGAGAGAGAGAGAGAGAGAGAGAGAGAGAGAGAGAGAGAGTAGAGAAAGTTACAAGCTAATAAATACCCTAAGATCCACTCTGTAGAGTAGTCCATAACAGAAGTTAAAAAAAGAGAAAAAAATATAATCAAATAAAATGAAAAAGGGCTGAAAATTTTCATTCTTTGAGCTCAAGTTAAATTTACATGTAGAAGAAAGTTGGTTAATCCGATATTTAGGTTTCATTTTAAGTTTCTGGAATTCTTCAAGGCAAGTTCATTGCACCATTCAGTTTGAAGATAATTGAAAATCTAAACTTTCATTGTCTGAATTTGTTTATTTTGAAATCACTTTTTTTAAAGGTTTTATTTATTACGTGATATTTCATATACGAGTATTTCAAAAAATTTTTTTTACTTTGTTTTGTAACTGATATTGCCATAATAATAATAATAATAATAATAATATAATAATAATAATAATAATAATAATATAGTAAGCCTTGAAATATTGTTATACTCAATAATTTTTAAAAAATTTATTTAAAAAAAATGTTTTAATTAAACAGAAATTTCTTTTCTTGGAACATTTAAAAATTGTTTTAACCAGAAAATGTTTTAAACTTCAGCGGTAATAAAATACAAGAAAAATTAAAGCAAAGGGCCGCTGAATCATGTTTAACATAGATTCAATTACCGATTACCGATTAGGTAATGAAAAGTCAGAAAAAAGTCAAAGAACCTCGGAGGAGAAGTAATGCAAAAATTGATGAAAATAGATCGAGTGATGGAACAAGGACCAAAAGCTTATTCTCATTACACCCGGACTTAAATTCTAAATTAATTATTGTAAATGAATGACCTCATTTGTCATAGTGGTTCCGTTTAAGAGATAAGGTGCATGAAATGCTATTCTTCGTAAGTAGAAAGGTATGTGTAAAGGAATAGAGATTTTATGTAATCTCCATTTTAATTTAACGGATTGGTATTAAGAGAGTTCCATCGTCAGTACGTTAGATTTCCTTCCAACCATTTAGTTAACATTTTTTTGAAAAACTACTCTGAAATTTTATTATTAAAATCACCCAATTTTGTTGTTATTCCTTCGTGCTGTTAATAAAGATGATAAATTTCTTAATTTTCTATATGATGAGTAATTAAGCCTAAAAATACAATCAAACGCCCGTTCTCTTCTTATTTTATTTTTATATTCAAATTATCCCACCAGCCCACCACAACGCGCTCAGTCAGTGTCTCTCCGCGCTTTAGAGAGTATACATATGCGCTTGTGGCCTCGCATATCTTTACGCTTTGTGGTGGGTACAAACTATTTAAGTGTATATTATACTATATATTATCACTGTGTGTGGTGGCACGCTTCCACCACTCACCCATCAGCGGGGTATACTGAGGTAACTGTGAAATCGGATAATTGAGTGAGTACTGTATAAAATCCTTTTATCCTAAAGATGAACTCCAAAATGCGCTTATTTTGCCTTTCATTTATTCCTTTAGTTGTGCTGGCTGTTGGTTACCCAAGAGATTGATTCTCTTGGTAGAATTGACATTAGTGTCAAGAGTGGACAAGCTTCGTCGTATCTCGAGTTAAATTTTGCGCCCCTTAAACAACGAAATCAAATCAGGACGGGATAAGACAGCATCACCCATAAGCTGTTTTTCATTCAAAATAAATGCCAAAAGCACTGACCAACTAAATGGGCTCCGCATTTTAGAATTACATCTTAAAAAAAGGCTGTCTGAAATCATTGTCAAATAAATGAGGAGGGGGTGCACTGACGAGCCCGCTGCACGTAATGTATTTGGCTCGACCCACTCCTACTTTTGAAGTGGACTTACTTTTCCCGTTTGGTGGAATTAACGCCTGTCCCAGTAGCCTCTGTTGGGCGAAGGACGTCAAACGGTCAACCAAGCAACTAACCTAAAAAAAACTGACGTTCACCGAAGAAGCGTTACTTCGAGGGCTATGTCATGGTCACGTCATGGTCACGTCATGGTCATGTCACAACACCTCTTCCTGTCAGATTAGTGAGGTTAAGGACGTTGGGTCTGTTTAGTAGATAGATGGGTAACCGTCCTCCGTGTTGAGACGTAGTGATCCGTAGATGGTCGGGATCTCGCGAAAGGCTGTAGATCCTCTCTGTCACATGACCTTTACCGTCATGAAGGCGTTTAAACAATTCAGGATGTTATTATTATTATTATTATTATTATTATTATTATTATTATTATCATTATTATTATCGTTCAAGTTGTTCACATAGAGTGAATTCCTATTAAAAATGTTATTGATTAATGCTTCTAAACTTGAGTGTCGACTATTTATAGGTATAATATAGTAACTTCCGTTGTTTTGTAATGATTTAGATCAAATCATTAAAGTTCGTCTCCTTTTCGTCCTTCAGACATTTTGAATTTCACTCTAACGTTGTCCTCAATAACGTATTTTGGTTAACAAACTCATTCTCGAGCAGTCGTACCATCGTTTACGAGAGTCTTGATACACTAGAGTCTAGACTCTAGACCAGTGGTTCCCAACCTGGGGTCCCCGGACCCCTGGGGGTCCGTGAGCTTTCAATATTTCGAGAGGTTCCAATGGAAATCGTACATTTACCCACGATAAGGGCGCTTAGGCTAAAATTTCAAGTTTCCTTGCTCTTGGCTGGAATTATTAATACTTTTTTAATACGCTGTATTTTAATTGCATACTCACTTATATGTCCTTTATTTGATAGTGAAAAATGTGAAAACGAGTTAATTATTAGTTAATAAAAACAGTTTGTTTGGTAGACGGAATCTTTCAAAAACATGGGGTCCGTGGGAAAAAAATAAAAATAAAAGGGGTCCTTTGTTTGGTGAAAAGGTTGGGAACCACTGCACTAGACCAAAAAAATATAGATACCGCGGTCCAGTGTATATCCCGACTTTTGTTACTTAATATTCTAATATTTCATCACTGTCATTCAATATATTTACACATTTTAGATAAAATTGACTGAATCTCAGAAGATTAACTTAAACTAAAGTGAAAAAGTGAGGGATGACAAAAGCTTTAGTTTTCTTATATAGTCTTTATGAAAGTTAAATTATTTCTAGACAAACCCTTAAGAGAGAGAGAGAGAGAGAGAGAGAGAGAGAGAGAGAGAGAGAGAGAGAGAGGAACATAAACATATAACGAATTATAAAAAACCATGAGAATCATTTACAAAAAAAAATATTAATTCCATTAAAAAAAAAAAAAAAAAAAATCTATACACAAAAATTTCTTAATTTCAAATTATTAAAAACAACCAATTCGATATTAAAAACGGTTTCAAGAACTCATTTAGACGAATTAAATGTTAAATTCTGAACGTATCTCGACACATTCATACACTAATTATATATTACCTGATTGAATGTTTGATCAACGAATTCTTAAGCAAAGAATTTATGACGTTTTTTAGTATGTTATCAAAGTAAACAAGATAACTACGTTTAATTAAGAGATTAGAGACATGTTAAAGACATCGTATCAATATATTTTACGAGGAAAAACTGTGTTACTTTTGTTAATGTATCTAATGAATTTAACCTGAAATATATATATATATATATATATATATTTCAGGTTAAATTCATTAGATACATTAACAAAAGTATATATATACACATTAACACAGTATATATATATATATATATATATATATATATATATAATTTATATATATATATATATATATGAATAGAAACGACGTAAATAAGGAGCGTCTCTGCACACGGGGAAGAGAAATAACGAATAAATGAAAAATGAGGCGAACCGCCCGGGAATTGAACCCAGGGCCTTCCAATTGCCGGTTGGATGCGCTACCATTACACCACGGACCTCACCAATCATAAATCGAAATTCTCCTACATAGGGCAGAAACCAATGCCCTGAGAGGCACCCTCGCAAATCGTGAATATGTGCATTTAACTGCAATGACCACGCAGTATATAAATGAATAGAAACGACGTAAATAAGGAGCGTCTCTGCACACGGTAGCGCATCCAACCGGCAATTGGAAGGCCCTGGGTTCAATTCCCGGGCGGTTCGCCTCATTTTTCATTTATTCGTTATTTCTCTTCCCGTGTGCAGAGACGCTCCTTATTTACGTCGTTTCTATTCATTTATATACTGCGTGGTCATTGCAGTTAAATGCATATATATATATATATATATATATATATATATATATATATATAAATTATATATATATGTACAGGGTGGGCGGAAAGTAGCTCCCTAATTTAAATTACATATAAATTATGTATAAATTGTGATTGTATTGTTATATTGTTATGGTGTGTTCTCTAAAGTGGTACAATTGTAACGGTAATCTTTTTTTCTCTAAAGTGTTCTCTTTGTGTTCTCTAAAGTGGTACAATTGTAACGTTCATTTTTTTTTTTTATTTCAGATTGAAGGGTAACATGGCTGAGCGTTTAACACTGCAGTAGCGTGCCCAGTTGGCGGCACGGTACGAAGTTTGGCAATCCGTCGTTCGAGTTCAAAGATGGTGGCGGGCCATTCACGGACCACGTGTGCCCAAGTAGACCCGAAAACAATCAAGAACTGCCACTCGAAGCTCATGACCACGGGGTCTGTGGCAGATGTTCGAAGATGTGGTCGCCCTTCGACATCCAGGGCCCAGGAGACGGTGCAGGCAGTTCAGGAAATGTTCGCACGGAGTCCACGAAAGTCAACTCGCCAGGCAGCTCGGGAAAGTGGACTCTCCCGCTACTCAGTGCGAACTGTGCTGAAGAAGGAGCTGAACTGGCGTGCGTGGAAGCCGCATTACTGCCAATCTCTCTCGGACGAGGACTGCGACATTCGCATGGAGTTCGGGAAAATCATGCTGGCTTGGCATGAAGACTGGCCCCATCTCTTCCGCAACATCCTCTGGAGTGACGAGGCGGTGTTCCACGTCGGAGGCTTTGTCAACCGCCACAATTGCCACTACTGGGCAGGAGAGGATCCCATGGTTACCGCAGAAAAACGGCAGAATCGGTTCAGTGTAACGGTGTGGTGTGGTATGACCTCAGATCAGGTTGTGGGCCCGTTCCTTCTGCGCAACACCATGAATGCTGAGCGGTACCTTGCTATGTTGCGAAACGAGGTCTGGCCGGTTGTCAGCACATGGGAGAACATCGACGATCTGATATTTATGCAAGATGGCGCCCCTCCGCACTTCGCTCTTGTTGTCCGTGAGTGGCTGGATGCCCACTTCCCTGGGCGTTGGATGGGTCGTCGTGGTCCACATCAATGGCCAGCCAGGAGCCCCGACTTGACACCGTGCGACTTCTTTCTTTGGGGGTGGGTAAAGGAAGAAGTCTACCGCACCAAACCGAGGACATTGAAAGAACTGGAGGACCGAATTCGGGAAGTCATGTCCTCCATCCCGCCGGAGTTCCTGCTAAAGTCAGTGGACGCCATTCCTGGGCGGCTCCAGAAGCTGGTGGAAAGAGTTGGAGCCCACATTGAATTTTAGAGAAAACCTACCATGTATGCCTACCTTTTCATATTATTTCTTCTGAAATAAATGGATAATATACGTATTTTTTTACCAATCCAAAATAGGGAGCTACTTTCCGCCCACCCTGTATATATTGTGCCCCAAAATCTACAGATGTCATTTTTCTAAAATTCATAACAGGCGAGACTAAAGTACCAATGCATCCAGGAGGATGGTGTATGGTTACGTTCAGTATTATGTGATGTAAATAGACAGTCAATTTTTCATGTAAACTGTAACTTTTAAAAGTTTTTAAAATCACTGCTTTGCTCTTATGATAAGTGTATCGCGCGCTCAGTATCGCCTCCTACCGGCATTTCCCAGATTTTTTTGTCCCGACCTTGCCGTTATGACATGCTGAAATGAGAAAGTTATCAGTGGTGAAATGTCTTGTATACCACTCGAAAGAGGAAAGATCGAGCTTCCAAATAAGATCTAACTAGTTGTTATACGGAAGATTCGTGTAGTTATATATTTTAAATTTTTTATTTATTCAGACGTGCGTAACTTATGGGACACCCCATATACCGTATGGAATGCTACGCAATATCCGTAATAGTTCACGTAAGAGAAATGTCACACGTAAACGGCTTCACGACCTCGCATTTGAGTTTTTACCGAATTAATAAATATTCCACACGGGCCATGACTTTTGGTTTACCCTGTATATACTGCAATGCAAGCTTCCGAAATTGCATAAATACTGCATGGTACGGTCGGGGTCAATGACTGACTTATATAACGTTATTTTTCAACTACAAATTTTCAAACAAAGGCTAAATGCATATTAGAATCAGACACGTTGTTAAGTAAAATGGTGTAATTACTTAACATGTTTACATATTTACTAAGTTTACAATGAAAATTGTTTACAAATGAAAGAAATTATTGTAATTGAAATTGAGGTTCACGCTACGTTACTCGATTCAAAAGCGGGGGTTCACGAAAAACAATTGGCCAATAATTTAACATGGAGGGGGAAGGGAAAAATGTATCGAAAACCAGTTTAAATTCTTAACCTTTCTCGGTCGGATTCGGATCAAAGTGGAAGGAAAGGAGTTCGACTTCCTCGTAATGTAAAGTTAAATTAATGAAAAGGCGTATCAAACCCTCGCAAAAGCGTTCATGGTTGAAGTGGATCATTATATACAGATTCCCCGTTCGTTCCACTCCCTTGAAGGATCATTATAACGATCAGTAACTATTATTATGGAACGAACGATCAATAATCAACGCCTTTATCGGAAGAGGAGGTATCGTACGAGTGTCAAGCACAAAAGGCAAGTAATGATTACCTTTCATATTTTACCTTTCATATCTATTTATGGACACCTTAAACGTGAACGTGTTCATATTATATTATATTTCAATTTCTCTTCTTTTGCACTTTTTATTCCTTCTTCGTATGGATTATATTTACTTCTCTCTCTCTCTCTCTCTCTCTCTCTCTCTCTCTCTCTCTCTCTCTCTCTCTCTGTAGTTATATATGTGTGTGTGTGTATATATATAATAATAATAGCTAGAATGCCCTTCTGCGTGTTGTGCAATAAAAACTCCCGAACCACAACCTAGGGAAGGGAGAGACTGGGAAGTGCGGGTGTGTTACTTAAACCTTCCCTGATTCCCCCTTAATGTTATAATGTTTCAGACCAACAAAGAACCAAGAATCCACTCATGGCTGGTCCCCCTAACTGTGGTTGTAGTTCTGTGTTGCGCATGTCCTCCGTGGTGGCGGAGAGGACCTACAATTTTACGTGAGTTCCGAACCACAAAAAACCTTAATTTTACTACCTTAAACTATACCCAATCTATCGACATATGCGTCTAATCGATTTTTAAGCATGTTTATAGACGTGCTACTAATTATTTCTAGCGGCAAACTATTCCAGCTATTTACTATTCTATGCGCAAAAATGTCTCAAACCTTCTACTTGTCAACTTACACCCGTTATTTCTAGTTCTATTATATTGTGATATTTCGAAAAAGCTACCTCTATTTACGTTATCGAACCCATTCATAATTTCAAAAATCTGGATTAGATCACCCCTTAGCCTCCTAGTCTCGAGTGTAGTCAATTTTAACTCCTTAAGCCTATCCTCGTATGACTTCGACCAAAGCGCCGAATCATCTTAGTTGGTCGTCTTTGAACTCTTTCGATTTTATCTATATCTTTGCGCATATGCGGATTCCAAAATTGGATCGCGTACTCCAAATGGCGTCTAACTAATGATTTATGAAGAGGAACAATAATATCGCGCGATTTGTACTAAATATTCCTAGCTATAAAACCTAGCACCTTGTTCGCCTTACTGACCGCAGCTGTACTTTGTTTTGCCACTTTAAATCACCAGTGACGATAACTCCTAAATCTTTTTCCTGTTCTACGCTTGCCAACTCCTTCCCTGACATATTATACGCAAAATTACCGTTACGCGAACCTATATGTAAAATTTTGCACTTATCGGCGTGCAAACTAAATGTGCATACTAAATTTGATGCAGATTACCCTAGCCGTTTAGGCACCCCCCCAGTCCTCCCCTCCACAGGGGGAGCTGAGAGGGCGGGTGAGTTACTAAAACCTTCCCTGGTTCTCCTTTAATGTGTATACTACGAATAAATTAGGTGCAGATTAATCTAGCCGTTTAGGCGTGTATAAACGAACATCCATCATCATCATCTACACACACACACACACACACACACGCACATACACACACACACACACACACACACACACATATATATATATACGATTCTTGACAAGGCCTGGAAGCGCCACCACGCATAGTGTATGAAGCGCCGTATGTACGGAATTTTCCTGTGTGTGTCGGAGTTTTTTTTGGGGGGGGCGGCGTTGGTCCACTTGGACACCTGTGTGAATAGATGTGTATGCTTTACTTTCTATTTTCTGTTTTACTTTCTTACTAATTTCTGTACTTTACATCCAAGTTCTCACCCCAAATCCTTGGGAAATGAGATTTTTTATAATGTATGTACAGTCCCCTGCAATAGTCGTGCTCCACCCCTGTATTGCCCTCTCCGAGATGTGGAAACAACGCAGTCCCTCTTTCTCCCCCACCCTCACCCCCTCCCTCTCCTCCTCCCCTTCTCAGGTGTTGTTATAGTAATACTTTTATTTTTTGAAAACCAATGACAGAATAAATATATTGTTCACTGTAGTTTTGGCGGTAATGCTAGGACGACTATGTATTTTATTCATGCATTATTTCTAAATTTAGGGAATAGAGTAGTTTGGGTATTTCACAAACGTGGGATACTTTAAAAACTTTTAATCATAGGATTTTGATGTGGCTATGCTATAGTTAAAGTGTAAGATAAGTTGTAGTATCGACATTTCCTCCAGGCAATAACATTTTTGTTTAAAGTCCATGCCTCATCAGCAAATGATTATCCAGTAAAAGGTCTATCCATGGAGAGATATAACATAGTTCAATTTTTTATTGCAAAAATAAACATAAATCGAGTAAATTTATGGATTTTGTTAAAAACATACAAAACATAATGTTCAAATTATAAGGAACTGACAGTTGTTCAAGTAAATAAATATATATTAACTACATCACAACCATAACATTATTATACACACTTACTCGATACTTGATCCAGCCTCCATTATTATTAATGACCTCTCGTAGCCTATTTGGATCAGATGTCAGGTGATTGTAGATGATTTGTGGGTTCCTGCGGAAAAGTTCCCACTCTGTCATGCTGTGTTCCAGCAGATGCCGAGATGTCCGCTCCTGCCCAGGCTCCCGAGCGTTAACCACATTTGCCCACACATTTTCAATGGGGTTTAGGTCACCCCCCTTGGTGGGCCAGTTCAGCAGCTCGACATCTCGTTGTTCCTGAAACCACCGTCTGATGATCCTGGCAGTATGAACAGGGCAGTTATCCTGTAAAAGGAAATTAGCAAAGCTTGAGAGTTCACATTTTATCCATACTTTTTTGAAGTTGTCTTAAGAGGACGCAAAAATTAATAAATAAATAAATAAAAAAAGATATATTTAAAATTACATTTAAAACTACATTTACTAATGTCCTCCTTTTATCATATTACCTTAAAATATACACTGCTTGACCTTAATTAATTTTTTGAAAGCATATTTTGTGTAATGAAAATAATTTAGTTGTATTACTGAACCTGCATAAATATAATCCGCTCAGGATGGGGCAAGGCGTATGTTCTTACGGTTGGCAGCATCACTTCCTTCAGTATCTCTAAATACTGGTCGGCTGTAAACCTCCTGTTAATTGCTGTCAGTTCTCCAATGCCGTACAGGTGCACCTATCCCCACACGCTGCAGGTCACGTGTCCATCCTTGCTCCTTCATATATGTGTTGGCGGGCATACCTCATATTGTCTGGTTGCCAACAATGAACACGCCCATGTGTAGTGGAGGCGAATGTTTTTTCATCAGAGAAGATGACTCTACCCCAGTATACGAGGTCTTCATTAATATTCTGTTGGACAAACTGCAGCCTCGCCTCTTTGTGTCGCTCCTCGAGTCTCTCTTTAACGGCAGGTGTCCTGTGGTTATAACCTGCCTCATGTAACCTCCTCCTAACTGCGAATCCCATCTCCCTCGCTATGGCCACCTCTGACCTCTCGCTCTGACCGGATGCTACCCCTGTCCCCCTTCCCCCTCCTCATATCTCCGCCTCCTCTTTCCTTCTGTTCCTCCCTCTCCCATCACACCACACACATTTAATCTGGTGTTTTGATATTGTCTGTTACACATAGGCTGGGAAAAGATCGTCAAAACGAAATGCTAATTAAGGAGTTTTTCCCCATACTTCTTTTTTTTTACCTTACATATATAATATATTTCGTCACTGCTTGTTGCCACATCTCGGATAGGGCTATATTGGGATGGAGCACGACTATTGCAGGAGACTGTACATACAGTCTGTACACACACACACACACACACACACACATATATATATACAGGGTGGGCCGTAAGTTTCCATACATAGGAAAAATTAAACGTTTGTTTTTATGTTTCAGATACCCTAAGAATATGCGTTTGACGTAAGATCTTGTTTACTGATGAAGCAAATTTTTACGTCAATGGAGAGGTTAATCGGCAAAACATACGTTATTGGAGTAATGCTAACCCTAACTGGCTGAGTCCGACGAAGATGCAAGGTGCCGGTAAAGTGATGGTGTGGGCCGGGATATGGGGTGACAGAATTATTGGACCAATTTTTGTCAGTGGAAATCTTAATGCCGAAAGGTATCTTAACATGTTGCAAGAAGAGATTTTCCCATCCCTGCTAAACGAGGAAGGTAACTTCCCAGTTTACTTCCAGCAAGATGGAGCTCCACCTCATTATGGTCTTCACGTGCGTCGGTATTTGGATCAGCAGCAGTTTCCGGATGCTTGGATTGGTCGGCGTGGTCCTGTGGAGTGGCCTCCCAGATCCCCAGATCTCACCCCCCTTGATTTCTATCTTTGGGGGCACTTGAAGGCCATGGTGTATCAGGAAAAGATACGAGACATAAATCATCTAAAGGAACGTATCACCAACGCCATTACAAGCATAACGTCAACTGTGCTAATGCGTGTTCATCAACAGTGGGGAACACGTATTGAAATGTGTTTTCAAAACAATGGCAACCATGTAGAGCATATTATATAAATAAAAATGGTTGTCCATAAAAAAATGTTTATTTTTCCTATGTATGGAAACTTACGGCCCACCCTGTATATATATATATATATATATATATATATATATATATATATATATATTCTTATATGAAGAATGGGAGCCCTGCCAGAAAAACTGAACACCCGTAAAATTTACTTGGACAAACAGGACAGGCCTGTATTTAGAGTACGAACAGAAAGTGTGCGTTTAAGGAATCTGTAGATCGTAAAAGACATCTAGAGTAACTGGTGCTCACGCTGGTTCGTATATGAGTGAACAATAAAATTGTTCAAAGCGAAACGTAGATAGCTCAAATGGGACAGTTCATAACACATTTTTGTCAGACGAATAAATAGCAAACCAGCCAAGAGGGCCATCAGTCACTGCAGAAAGAGCACTTGTTCAGTACTTGAAGTAATGACTACCCACAAGATTCGTAGACATCGCAAATAATGTTAATTTATCACAACGGATGCCTCAACCTTGTTTCCATTAACTGGGCTACCATGGTGAAAATCTTTGCTTGTAACATGGGCCAAGGGGTTGACACACAGATCTACAGCATTTTTTGAGGTTAATCAAACATTTCAAAAATCCATTTTCACAGCCCACAAGTTAGTTAACACGGTTGATTTAGTGTCATAATATGGACAGTGATTTGAGAAGCTGATCAGAATAAGCTGATATTCATGTAAAAGCTTATTAACTTTGCTAAACATATATCCATATACCCGAGAATCATCTCCTTCCACTGTTTCATCAGAATGTTTAATTGTTTAATATACACATCCGTAGCATAAGGATTTTGCGGCGTACGACACTTCCCCAACCCGCAGTCAGTCGAAAATAGAAAACAGATGCTTTCGGGTACTGTATTTCTGACAGTACAATTCTGTAGATGTAGCTATGTAGTTATAGATGGCTAAATCTAATGCTAAATATTATGAATTTTGTTTTAGGTGTATTTAAAGTAACCATATTATTAGAATTTCACTCTACCACGTGATCAACACCAAAATTTATTGGGTATGTTGTTTACCGTCCTCATCCTGTTTGAGTGAAATGTGAAACCAGAGAATTTAATTTTGAAGCGTCATTTGACCTTAATGGATTTTAATTTGGCTTCAAAAGAGTGTCTATTGACAAAGTTCGCACAATCTTTTCAGGCCAAAATAAATTCTGACCATATAATTCAAGCTGAAACTTTATAAGTTTGCTTCTTAGCCTAAAGGTAAATTAAGTAGATTTGTAAACATTTATATAATCAGAACAGGTTTGATAAAATCGTTTTACATACTTTGTACTCATCCAGTTCAGTCCCAGTTCAGTTTTGTACGGTTTAGCTAAATTTCGTAAATGAACCACTTGACTGTCCTATTGCATCTGCCTATATTTTTCGTAACTTCAAAGTTGATAAACATTTAATATTTGTTTAAAAAAGAAAAAAATAACTAACATTCCAGAAGCTGATAAATATTTCAGGTGCAGTTTGGGCAATGTTCAGCAATGTACCAGTGACTAAAATAGCAGTAATTTCGATCGATAAAAACTTCTCAACAACATTTTTGTTGTTAGTAATTTAAACAAAAAAAGAGATTGTTATGCGAGTTCAGTTTCAATTACGAGAGGTTGAATGAAGGGCTATAAAGGCAAAAGTAAGAAATGGGTTTATTAGAAGTACAAGCTTTTGGCCTATTCTGAGGTCTTCATCTGATGAAGACCTTAGAATAGGCCGAAAGCTTGTGGTTCTCATAAATCCATTTATTATTGTGGTTCCATTCCCTTAAAAAAGAAATTCTTCCCAATGGTAAATGTATTTTTTAAATGTCCCTAGAGTTACTAATAAGATTTTTTTTTTAATTTTATTTTTTCTGTGAACTTCGTTTTACAGCTATATATTGGCAAATACACAGCGTCCCGCCAGGATATTTTAGCCACCCTATGAAATAATGTTTTTGAAACAGATAGAGGAAAGGAAAAGGCCAGCAGTAAACATTGTTATCTGGCCGCACCCTTTCTTGCAGCGACAAGTGCCTGAACGTGGGTGGGCATAGAATTAACGAGGCTTTGTCGGATAATCTTAAATCCACATTATTCCATATCTTTTAGTGTTTACTTAAGTTGCATTGTATTTGAGGGGCATGGATGGTGTGCCACCCGCTTTCTGTTCAAATGCCCCCACAGGTGCTTGTTGGGATTCATGTTGGGGCTCTGTCGTTCCCAGGGAAGGAGTTGAGTGCCTTAACATCTCTTCCGTTGCGTGGTGATATATGAGGCGTGGCACGAAGCTCCGTCTTCCTGAGGAATGTACAGTAAGTGTCAATGCGAAGGATGTATTCTTGATACAATGGAAGCCGATCCCTCTTCATGATATCAGTATACCGAGGAGAATTTAAACTCCTATCAATGAATGCTAAATCTGTCTCTGAAGAGTACCAAATGACCGGCCACATCATATTTATTTAATTATTCCAACTCGCTTCATAGTACATTATAAAATTAAAGAGAAAAGTTTCCTGATATTTTGGGGTCATCTTACGGTACCTGCCACCAAATTACGATGAAGTTATTACCTTGATATCATACGAAAGTATTGCACTTCTAAATTAAGTTTGATTTTTAAATCAAAAAGAAACTTACACAACAGTCAATTTCCTTTTTCATTAAAAATGAAATTCATTTCACTCCATTATAAGTGTAATATTTTCGTATGATGTAAAAGAAATAAGTTCGCCGTAATTAATTTGGTGGCAGGAATTTTTTTTTAATTTTTACAGCGTAGCCTGAAGGCATTGAAAGCCGAATACTCGAGCCCCCAGTTGCGTCACTGTCTCAATTTACCCGTTTTCCCATTCAGGAAAATCTTTTTCCAGATTTGGAATTCACACTTCGAGCAATCCCACCTAATACGGACCACTTTGGTTGGGAAGTAATCCATATGCAGAAGCAACGTCACCGACGGAATATTGAGGTGGAGCATTCATATAGCGAGCCAAGGCACGTTTCAACCTTGTGTCACCGATAAAGACTTTCAAGGACGCTTCGTGACAACAGTTGCATTACATGAACTTCGGTATAATATTGCCCACAGTTGCGCGTGAAATGCCAAGTTAGTTAACAATCTATCGTTGGTGCTGATCGTTGCAGGGAAGCATCCTGGCATCCTAATTTATATAAATAACTAAAAAAATCACTGAGTAGTTCCCTTTCTTATCAGTACCAAGATAATACGCCAATAAACACGTCCAGCAGTGACGAATTACGTGAAGTGAAGTAAATATAATTTTCTAAGTCACCCTCGACCTTTTATTCAAGTTCGACTTTATACAATTATATTTTATGTACAGGGTGATTAAAAAGTCAGGTTACATAGGGAAATACTGTATTACGTAATGATACAGGGGAATAGTCACATCACATGTTCGATATGGCCACCGTTAACGGCAATGCACTTGTGCAGCCAGCTAGGAATATCACATCAATGCGCTCCTCCTTCGATAACATCTCATAACTCATTTACCTGCAAAAAAAACAGAAAAGCCCTATGTAACCTGACTTTTGAATCACCCTGTAGATTGACTTTATGCAGGGTGACTTTATGCAGGTGTGGTTTGCTCGGACTTAGTGGAAAGGATAATTTTGAATTGCATTTATATCTGTTTCCAGGGAATCGAACACTTTCTTTTAATGTAACTGTGTATAACTTAATCTAATCTAACGTTAATCCCAACCGTAACTGAACCTATAACATCACTTATATAGAACTTATCAGCCCCAAAACAAAACTAACCTAACTTAACTGATTCTAACCTAACTTAACCCAACCCACTTAATCTAACCTAACTTTACCAGGTCATTATTATGCAAATATATTAAGTTTTGATTCTAATACAAGTCTATTTTAAGCTAGTCGACTTTGTGTAAGTATATTTCTGAAACTAGATTTTATTCCACTTCTCCGCAGTGACCTAACCTAACCTAACCTAACCAAACCCTAACCTTCATTTACGAAGACACCCATTAGAGATTTCCCAGACAGCAACGAATTAATCTTTCTTAAAAAATTGTAATCTAATTTTAATCTCTCGTTTAAAGTGTTCTGTATAAATAAATTAATTCTGTATAAATAAATTAATTGGGTGTAAATAAAAAAATATGTATAAATAAATACATTCTATAAGATTAATTACATTCTTTATAATTAAAACATATTTAAATAATTTCAACTGCCAACAGGGAACAAAAAAAAGCTTGCTTGTAAATGTCATTTCTATTGTTTGGGTGTAAGAAAGAAAAAAAACCCCTAATTTGGAATGAATTAAATACAGTTCTGTTGATAAGCTTTTTGTACAGTTATGAAAAAACTATAAAGCATTATTATTATTATTATTATTATTATTATTATTATTAGTTTATATTAATGATATAATTAAGGTTTTGGGAAGCTCAGAATTCTTTTGTATGTCGATGATGTGGTTTTTTTTTAAATGCCGGTAGGAGGGGCCAAGGGCGAATGCCCGCAAACATTATCTATTTCAAGTGATTTTCTTAAAATTCTTTAAAATTTCTAAACAGAGGAACTTACTTTATTATAAGCGTAAATTGGAATACTGAGAATAAGTTAGCGTTTAATTTTCAAGAAACAAAATGGATGCGATGTAAACCTCGGCCAATATTCCGTTCTCCGTTAAATTAATTTTAATTTGGAAATTAAAAAAAACAACAAACCTTAAATCAGTGGTTCCTAACATTCTTGGCTCAAGGCCAGTAATAATATAATAAGGCCAATAATAGAATAAGGCCATCTGTTCTTCTTCCGCGGTACCCCGGAGGATTTTCTTCTTCCACTGTTCAACATCGCTGAGTCCCCACCCACTCCAACCACCCCAACCTCAAAGCACCACGTAATTTTAAATTGACCCGGATATAGTTTTTGCGTATGGGCGTAATAAATTGCGAATGTTTTGTTTTATTCGAAATTTCAATATCTTAAGTAACTTTTCAATTTTCAATTAATTTTTTTCATGAAATTTCGTGGCACCAGACCTGGCACCCCGATTGGAAGACTGTAATATTATAAGTATTTAGGTCTTGTATATGTTACGGCCTTTTTGCGAAATCGGCTTTTTTACAAAAGGGTTAAGTCGTGATATTTTCATTAAACAACGAAAATATCACGACTTAACCTAACCAGTCGTCAAGGGCGGACAGTTGACCTAACCGGGCATTCAATTAACCTAAATCGACCTTTTTTTTTTTTTTTGCCAAAAAGGCCGATTTTACAAAAAGGCCGTAACATATACATGTCAACTCTCTACAGTATAGAGGGTTGACAAAAGTAAACAAACACCACAATGATTATCCTCAAGAACAAACGTTAAAGCTCATCAATGAAATGCCAGAACGTGCCAGAACGTGTGCGTGTCAGCTTTACATAATATAAAAAGGGGGAGAAAACAACAAGATTCTAAATATATTCAATCAATAAATCTGTTGTTATTAATTGTCTTTCATCACCAAATGGAAAAAACTATGGAAACCCCAAAAACGTCTATTTACTTTTGGCAAACCTCTATAGTCGCTCGTGTTTGGAGAGTAAATGGAGAGTAAACTGTCTTAAGAGATCTCTTACCAATGTCAAGATTAAGAACACTTTATCTTTTTCTTGTACTTTCACACGTAAATTTACATTTGTGAAGGTTTGGCTATATTTATTCTGTGATCATTGAATATTACCTTAAATAATAATAATAGAAATGTATGTCATGATTATACTATTATTCATACTTCTGATACGTGTAAGGCAGTTTAAATGCCTACCAATTGAATAATTTAAGACTCGCAAAATTGATAGCAATTTATAGTAATAAAAGGAATATTACATATTAAAGCCCAAAACAAAATGTGGACTAGATTTTTTTTCCTCCAAATTGTGTCTAGAAATACTTGGTTTGATTTTTACTGTTTTGGAAATTTCTGAGAGTAGTCTTTGTAAATGTAAGTTAAGTATAGTTAGGTTAGGTTTGGTTGGGTTAGACTAAGTTAGGTTAGGTTAGGTAAAGTTAAGTTAAATTAGGTTAGATTAGATCATTTTATGTTTCGTTGTCTACATTAGTGTATTAGTGGAATCCCAAACACTTTCGTCGAGAAATTTTGCCTTCGAGAAAAATCTGTCGAGAATTTGTTTCTTTGCTTTGGTCGAAAGTTTTGTTTGAAAATACAGGGCTATTGAAATTGATTCATCCGATTTCAACTGAGAATATTTCCGTACCTATCAACCGTGCATCAACTGGGCATACACCACATGAAAGAGGAAATCTTTGAGTTTTACAAGATCACCGCGAGAGGGTTCTAAAGTCACGCCGTGGCCTAGCAACAAACAGTCAGTGTGAAAAATGGCGTCCGCACAGCAGAAGGCGTTTTGTGTGTTGCAGTTTTCGAGCTGTAAATCGGTAGTCACAGTGCAGCGTGAGTTTCGTCGACGTTACAGAACAGATCCACCGGGTGCTCAGAGCATCCGTCGGTGGTATCGGCAGTTCGAGGAAACATTCGTATTGTTACTGCCGTAGAGTCAGTGACAACGGACATGCTGGAGCGAGTATGGGAGGAATTCGACTATCTTGTCGACGTTGCTCGTGTAACTAGGGGAAGTCACATAGAGCATTTATGAGGTGAGAGACAAAATTTGGACAGTTTTTCTTTTGGTTGATGTATCACAAATCACTCTGTATTTGTAACATTAAAAAATATTCTCATTTGAAATCAGGTGAATCATTTTAAATAGCCCTGTTTACAGATTATGTAGCGGCTGGTAGGTAATTCGGATCCGGTGTAAAGCTACTGTAAGTCACCGTCACATGACATTTGATACGAAGGTTAAACAAATTCGAACATTATTATTATGTTAATTTTATTCAGATAATCGATACGATTTGGAATATTTGTAATCTTACGTGCTTAGAATTAGTTGTTAAATTTGCTATTGTCTTTGTTTTCGTTTAAACAGGGTGGCCGAGAAGTTTCTATCTATTCACAGTATCATTATTTCTGCAAAATAGATAGGGACTTTTCGGACATCCTGTATTATTTTATTTTAGAAAACTAATGAAGCTAAATTTATTTTTCTATAACTTCATAAATAAAGTGTAAAGGTTATTATTGTTATTATTATTATTATTATTATTATTATTAAATGTCTGTACCGCATAGAGAAAAT
>JAJOZX010000506.1:1097500-1200000 GCA_023014485.1 Bathynomus jamesi
ATCACTATTACATATGTACAACGGAACAGAGAAATAAAAGAGATTATCATATGGTTAACAAGCGTTGATTAAAGGCAAAAGACATTTTAACAAGATATTGTCAATTTTATACATTCCCGCACTGTTATTGAAATTATTTTTAAAATGGATGAATGCACATTCTGCTAGGGGCACTCAAAATATTTTGCCCCACCCTTTTTTCTTAGCTAAATAATAGGCCATGGGGCTGAAATGTCGTTTGGGTCGTAAGTTTGAATTTTCTGCACTTAACATAACCAGGTTTTTTCCAGTTTGAACCTCCCCTCCTTGTATAAAACCGTTTTTAAACGCCCTTGTATAAAACCGGTGGTTAACACAGTTTCGAAAATGGCGTCTCACAGTGATGTGCGTCGTAAACAGAAAGCTGTTATCGAGTTCTTAACCGCAGAGAAAGAAACAGTTGGAAATATTCACAAACGTCTACAAAACGTTTACGGAGATGCTGTTGTTGATCGAAGCACAGTTGGACGTTGGTCTAAACGTGTGAGATCATCGGAGAGAGGGAGAGCCAGCCTCGATAATGAGCCACGCAGCGGTCGCCCGGCATCGGCTGTAACATCTCACACTGTGCAACGTGCTAACAGCATCATTCGATCAAATCGGTGCGTCACATACAAGGAGCTATCACTGGAGCTAGGAATTAGTGAATGAAGTGTGAATACAATAATTCAGCAACTGGGATACTCAAAAGTGTGTTCACGGTTTGTTCCTCGCGAACTGACTGAAGATCACAAAGCCCGAAGAAAAGAAATTGCTTCTGAGTCGTTGGTTCGATATGAGACAGAAGGGGATGACATCCTTTCACGAATTGTGATTGGGGATGAGACTTGGGTACACCACTTTCAACCTGAAACCAAACGCCAATCCATGGAGTGGCATCACGCAAATTCACCATCACCACGCAAGAAAAAGTTCAAAATGGCTCCCTCTGCAGGAAAGGTTATGGCCACCATCTTCTGGGACATGAAAGGGGTGATTCTGGTGGACATTATGAAGAAAGGACAAACAATCAACTCGGAGGCGTATATTGTTACCCTACAGAGACTCCAGAGACGTATAAAGCGAGTTCGAGCGGAGAGAAAACTGGAAGACGTCCTTCTTTTGCACGATAACGCAAGACCACACAACAGTTTGCAAACAAGAGAGGCCATCACAAAAATGCGCTTGACTGTGTTACCCCACTCTCCATACAGCCCGGATCTGGCACCTTGAGACTTCCATTTGTTTGGGCCAATGGAGGATGCTATTCGTGGAAGAAAGTTTCAGAGTGACGATGAGGTTGTTGAGGGGGTTAAGAGGTGGCTCTAGCGGAACCCAATGGACTTTTACCAGCAAGGAATAAAGGCCCTTGTTTCGAGGTGGAGGAAAGCCGTAGAAAAGGATGGAGACTATGTGGAAAAATAAAAATTTGTAAAAAAGGTATGTAACTACTTGTGTACAAAATGTCTGGAACTTACAAGGAAACTTGGAAAGAAAAAAAAAAGGTGGGGCAAAATATATTGAGTGGCCCCCGTAGAATATTCCTTTTAATTATATCTACGTTTTTAACGAGCGCTTTAGAACTATCCCACTTGAAACTATGATTATATCTGTACATATGGTTAAACAATGCATTCGAATTATTTGCTGTTCTACACGCATATATATGCTGTTTTACCTTGATATCTAAAATTTTTCGTTTGACTTCTAGATACTGAGTTACATTGTGTACATGCGATCGAATACACACATCCAACTACATTATCCGGGCTATTCTTTATTAAGAGAGATTTGACCGTATTATTATTATTATAATACCTAAAAACCACGTTGATAACTTGATACTAATATATATATATATATACACCTTTGGTAACCTTTGGTTAGCTTCCGCCCGAATTGTTCATTCTGACGAAGGTCAAAGTTTTCACTCCACCTCAGATCTACAGTTTAACGTGGAATCCGAACCACGCACCATCAGCAGCCCAGAGTCTTAACCACTAGGCCACCTAGGGTACCCATTTATCTACCAACCACTTTCTTTATTGTGTGGAAGGATGAACAGCTGGGTTTTCAGCTGGGTTTTGCTGCGCGCCGGCTGCCGTCGGGTCTCGAACCCGGGGCCGATTTATTACGTTTCTTATTTTTATTTCTCTTTCAGTCATAATTTTTAGTTTTTAAATTTATTATTGTTTCATTTATCTCATTGTTTATTACCTGCAAAACTATTGTACTATTTTATTGGGTTTATATCCTACCAATAAAGTTTATCATTATCATTATCATTTGTCATATACAGCAATCCCTCACTATAGCGCGGTTCACAGTGCGCGGTTTCGATATTGCGCTGTTAATACTTTATGCCCATTGTTTACTTATAGCGCACTATCCCCCGATATAGCGCTATTTGCACGAGTTCGGTTCGTTAAAATAATAAAATAAATACGCGCTCACCTAATAAATATAACAAAAACGCATCGTATTCGCGCTTAAATTTAAGTTAAAATCATATCAAACATTAATAACATACTGTAGTGTATAATAAAAGAGCCGTTAACCTTCCACCTCTGCCACAGAAAAACCTGTAAGCACGCTTGAATCCTTTTTAAAGCAAAACCTTCCAACTCTGCCAAAGAAAAACCAGTAAGTATCGAGTCCACTCCTCCACCAGGAAGTCCAGAAAGTCGTTCTTCATTTGACAGATTCGATGTCCCTGAAGCTGCGTAACTGCCGATCTTAGTTTGATACGTTCGTTTATACAGTACATTTTAGATACCATTTTATTTTGTGTTTACGCTAAATATGTCTTTGTAATAAAGTTTGTCACTATTTTACTATCTGTTTCTGTTCATCATTTAGTAATTAATGATCAAATTAAAATCGTTTACATTTATTTCATTTTCAGACGAACGAATTAAAGTTATTTACATTGATTCCTACGTGAATATCGATTTCACTTAGCGCTGTTTCCGTTAGCACTCTGATTTCGCGGAACCAATTAAGAGCGCTGAGTGAGGTATATATATATATATATATATATATATATACTGTATATACACGCACAGTATATATATATATATAATATATATATATATATATATGTGGGAATGAACTCAGAATGGTTCCCTGAGGTTTTTTATGATACACACAGACCGTGCGTGGAACAAGGAACTCTTCTAGGATAATTAAATCCACTATAGTCCGAATAATTAATGGTAAATGACAAATACCATAGTTTTTTCTTATATATATATATATATATATATATTATGATGAATAAAACCACGAAGGAAAGGAAACACAGAATGGTGCTCAAGCGCTTTCGTCTAATGACAGCCTCACTGTTCCTGAGGATGTCATTAGACGAAAGCGCTTGAGCACCATTCTGTGTTTCCTTTCCTTCGTGGTTTTATTCATCATAAATATTTTTCACGTGTTACTTTCGTGAAATAATTTTCATATATATATATATATATACTACAGTATATATATATTATAATTTATTTTTTCAAGTTAGCCCTTAATTTTATTTTCTATGACACACATAATTTTATAAAAAATTCAGTTTATGTAAAATTTGACGGGTAACATTTTTTAAAATAAATTATTTTTTATTTTTTTTCTGATCATCAGATATCCACTGTAACTAATGAATAAGAGTTTAGATAGGTCATGTATATACATAAAATTATAAATTATTTGATCAGTAAATAGGGTTCAATAAACAGAATAAAGGCCATATTTTATTAATAATTATTTATATTTTGTGTTGGTAAGCCTTTCACTGTAAATTATTTATGTTCTTCCCAATCTTGTGATAAAAAAGAAATTCCCTTTCCTTTCAGAGAGTATTTACAAATAGAATTTACGCTCCTTTGTTCTAAAGTTATCAACAGAAGTGTATAATAAATAACCGGGAAAGAAAGTTTAAAATTCAGCTGGTAGCGATGAAGGGAAAAATGTAATAAAATTTACAAAATATGCAAGAAGAATGTAAACCGGCGGGTAAAATGGAGTTAAAAGAGAGTACACGAAGATCTGGGAAGGAAGATGAATGATGAATGACTGCTAATATGTGGAGAACAGAAAGTTATTCTGGAAAAAAAGTGAGGAAATGCAAAGATCAATCTAATGGGATGAGACATGGTAATATGAAATATTAGAATAGCCATGTCTTAGTACAAAATGAGCAGATATGCGAGAGATCTAAATAGTATTTTACCGAGCTGTTTACAGAGTTACGAGCTAACAAAGACCCTATGATCCATTTTGTTAGGTAAGATCAGTGGTGTAGTGCTAAATAAAGAAGTGAGGGAACGCATTTTGAAAGTGTTACTCAGCGGGGGGGGGGACAATGGCGAGCGCGGCGAACCCATACAGCTGGGGGTCCGAGGGCACTGTAAGCCCCCCGGGAAATCTTTTGAAATCTGACCAATTTCAGGGATATTTTGAGGTCATATGCATTGGATATTAGGATATATTCCAAGGTTGAAGATGCAGTATTTCCAGTGTCATTAGATATACGACATCCAGTACGATCAATAAAAATAGCTAACAACTGGAATGATTAACTAAAAAAAAGTTAACAACTGGTACGCCGTGGTGACTGTTTCACTAGATCTTTATAGGCTAGCATTGCCTCAGTCGAAGCGAAAAGAAATGAAGCAGTTAATGATTCTTTCTCATATTTCTTCTAGGGGTGGGAATTAAAATTTCATGACGTTAGAGATTTGTAAGTTCGGATTTATTTGAAACAGTGAGGGAACGCCGTTCCGTCTACCAAAAAAAGTAAGGGAACGCCGTTCCCACGCGTTCCCACAGCACTACACCACTGGGTAAGGTAGATGAACAGGAGTAAAGAGATTACAGATTTGTTGGTTGGTGATAAACAAGGCGACTTTAGGGAAGGCAGAGGATATACTGATCAAGTGTGTTCAGTGACATAAATGATTGAGGAGCTATATAATAAGAAAAAGGTGCATATGGCATTTATGAAGTTGGGAAAAATCATAGGGTTAAGTGAATAGATCTGTCTTGTGGCAAGTACTTAAGAATGTATGGTGTCAAGTGGTAAACCATTCAGTCAGAGGATGAATTAAGGAGAACAGTGACAAGTTTGTTGACGTATGTTGTTGTTGTTGTTGTTGTCGTTTAGCCGATCAGCCCACCCTGATCGAGCAAGCCGGCGGCACGCACGTAACCGATCGCCCTCTCCGGAGTGGACCAGAGGTTCAGCGCACTAGTGATGTTGTGTTGTGTTCGTTGTTGTGCTAGAGCGGTACAGTCTGTCATAATGTGTTCAATTGTTTGTGGTGTGTCCTGGCACAGGTGGCAGGTGTCGTCTATGGAGTTGTCTAGTCTGTGTTTATATGTCTGTAAGTTGGGGTGATATCCACATCGGAATCGTACTAATTTAACTCGATCCGATCTGCTGAGGCTGGTCTCTGACCTGTCAATGGGTGGCGGCTTCGCACCTAGGACCGCATTCGGACCGAGTCGTGTCAGTGCTTTGTGGGTTAGTGTGTGTGTATGTGTTTTCTGTACTGTATGATGTCTGTGGGGCGTTATATGGAATGGAGTATTTGGTTATAATGTCTCTCTGGTGTTACCTTAATGGTGCGAGGTGTCGGTGCATGATTGTACATGTAGTGGCAAGGGTGTTGTGGGTTAGTTGTCGCTGTTTCTGTATGCAGGTGTTCTATTGGTGTTGTTTGAGTGCATCTTGTAATGATACTAAGTGCGTTGTTTTGTATTGTCTGTAAGGTGTTTGTGTGTGTGTTTGAGATAATGGGTGCCCAGCATGGGCTAGCATAGTCCATAACTGAACGAATATATTGTTTGTATATGAGTGATGTTGTTTCCTGCTGGTGTCCAAAGTTTGTGCCTGTTAGTACCTAAGCGTGTTAAGTCTTGACGTACATTTGTTTTTAATGTCCTGAATGTGGTTTGCAAAAGATAATGATATGTTGTATGTGACCCCAAGTATTTTGGTCCTGTGAGTGTGTGAAATGTTGGTGATGTTTAGTGTAAGCTGTGGAGTTACCTGGTGTTCTTTTGTGTTGCTTGTACGCAAGGTGATGGTTGATTTTGTGGGCGCTACTTTGAGTCTATTGTGTGTGAGCCAGTCTTGTATACTGTTTATGTATGTTTGTAGGTTATTTGTAGCGGTGTCGATGTTGTTGTGGGTGGATGGTAGAGTGATGTTATCTGCATATGATGATAAGGTAAGCTTGTTATCTATGGGTGTTGGAATGTCATGCATGTATAAGTTGAACAGTGTTGGTGAGGAAACAGAACCTTGAGGGACCTCGTTCGGAAAAAGCTTGTTTTTGGATGACTTGCCATTAAATGTGACATGTGAGTATCTTCCTGAAAGATAGTTGCTCAGCCACCTTTTGGTGTTATTGTGCATGTTTGTGTTGCATATCTTGTTTATGAGAGGGAAGCGTGGGATAGCATCAAATGCTTTACTAATGTATATTGTTGCTAATAGTGTACGTTGAGCTGGTCGTCTGGAATTGATGCCATCCATGATGTGCTGCGTGAGGTTAGTGAATAATGTCGTGGTTGAGTGGTGAGGTCTGAATCCATGTTGAGTAGGCGATAGTGGTATGTGTGGGTTGGTGATTTGTAAGATTAGTCTTTCTGTTACTTTGGAAGGTGTGCATAGTAAAGTAATGGGTCTATAGGAAGCTGGTTCTGTTGGATTTTTGTTTGGTTTGAGTAGTGTAATAATTTTACCTTGTTTCCATATGTCAGGAATAATACAGTGTTGGTATGAATATGTGCTGATATTTGTGAGTGGGCCCAAGTGTTTAAGGTGTATGTTAGATATGTCGTCTGGTCCAGTAGCCTTCAAATTCTTAATGTTTTTGATGATCTTGGTGGTCTGGTCTGTATTGAAGGGTGTAATCGTCGTGTCGAGTCTGTAGTTTTCTTGTGTCTGGCTGTTTGTCTGTCTGCGTGTTTCTGGTTGTTGTCTCTGTTTAAGTGACTTATCTTTGCGTAGTGATTAACTAGAATGTTAGCGTGTTGTGTGTTTGTTGGGATATTATTTTGGCTGCGACAGATAGCCGCGTATGAGGTGTAGGGGTTAAAACCGGTATTGAAATACCGGTATTAATACCGGTATTGAAGAAGTACAAATAATACCGATATTATAGGTTTTCGGTATTGACAAAAATTGCTATTGTAAAATTTAGGCAATTTAGTCCTCCGATGGGCAAATAAACTGTTTTTGGAGGATTCGGAGAAAAAAAAAGTTTAGGGGTATTTTGCAGTTAACCTCTTTTTTTCGTTTTCTATTCCTTTCTATCAAAGAAAACTATTTATTGCACTAGCTTTAAGAGTGATTCATTCAACTGTAGCCATTTCTTCAACAGAGTGGGAATTATTGAAAACCTTTATGACACCTTACGTCCTGTTGAAATAATTCTTAAAGGGTTATGCTCGAAAGATGCATCACTCCTGACAGCTGAATCATCAATGAAATTTATTTCAAAGAAACTAGGAGAGAAAAATAATCCAATAGCAAAAGAGTTAAAAGATTGTCTTAGAAATCGTTACATTTCAAGAAGACAGCAAGACATTGTAGGTTTAATGAAATATCTTCATAATCCCGAAGTTTTAAAAGTTCAAGAAGAGGAAAGTTTTTCTGTTCCATCAAAATTAGTTCTCAAAAGAACTGCAGAAAGGCTCCATAAAAGACTTTTCCCAAAATGTGGTTGATTTGGAGATAGAAATGGAAGAACAGGAATTTCCATGTAACCCTGAAAATGTAGCTGCAAATAAACTGAAGTGGAAGCAGATTCATTACTGAGTGAATACATGCAAGAAATGGACAAACTAGGAAAAGTGCCATCTAAAAAAAATTCCATTGATTTTGATGTTACTAATGAATTTAAAAGCTTGGAAGTTACTTTACAGAGAAGTGAGAATTTAGAGAAGCTGTACAAGGCATTGCTTTCAATTAAACCTGCAAGTGCAGAATCAGAAAGAGCCTTTTCTGCTGCAGGCCTATTTCTGACGAAACTGAGATCAAGTCTATCTGAACAATCCCTAGATGCTCTTGTTTCCTCAAAGCATACTTTCAAAATCAAACTAAGAAATAAATATTTAGATACTAATAATTTCTATCTACCCCAGTAGTTGTATAATAATATGCTAAAAAAAAATTCAAATAATATTTTTATTACAATTTAGTAATTTACTGTATAAACTTTTTCGAATAGAATGCCATCTATTTGGAGTTGGGTCATTAATTTATAGTAAATATGGTGAGTACTGCAAGTCCCTCAGACTTGTGGGAGGGTTGGTAGGGTGGCACCATAATAAATCAAAATAAATTATTTTTTTCATAATACCGGTATCAATACCGGGATTAGCATAATTGCCTCCAAATACCGGTATTGAACATTTTCGGTATTATGCAAGGACTAAATTGAGGTGTGAATGCTGCTGTTAGAGTGGGAAATGTTGTTTATAGTCTTGTATAGCCTGGATGTATCTGTGGAGTGGTTTAGTGTTGTTATGAATTCTCTAAGTGTTTCTGTTTGTTTTCTTTGAGTTTGTTGTTTATTTCTGTGTTGAGCTGTTGTATCTGCTGTTTTATGGCTTCTGTGTGTGGTGTTCGTGTGTTATGTTTGAGGTTGTTACGTTGCCTTATGAGGTGGGCTATTTCTCTAGTGTAATTTGGGTTGTATTTCCTAATGTTACACTCGGGTATGTATTTATTTGCATTATTGATGATCTGATTAAATGTCTTGAGTGATGTATTGATGTTTATGATGGGTGTGCTGTTTAATGTGGTGAATTGTTCCTCAGTCTGTATTTTGAACTGTTCCCAATGAGCTTTCTTGTAATTTCTGTAAGTGCCTAAGGCTGTTGGGGCAGAGTGTAGAACGTGTTGTAATGATGATGGGCAGGTGGTCTGATGACAGTTGTTTTTCTGTCCTCCAGTGTGTATGTGTTGCTAGTGAGGGGGAACAGAACGTTATGTCTGGGGAGGAGTTTGAGTATCCTGCTTGATGTGGTATGTGTGTATGTTCTTCTGTATTGTTAAGAATGAAGAGGCTGTTTAGTTGTGTGGCTATGTTGGCGCCTCTGGTGTTGCTTTGGTTGTGCAGGTACCAACTAGTGTCTTTAGCGTTGAAGTCTCCTCCTAAGATGATATTAGTGAGAGAGGCCAGATTGTGTAACTGTGGATTGTAATTGGCTGGCACCTGAGGTGAACTATCTGGTGGGATGTAAATGTTGATTAGTGTGGTGTTGTGTTTTGCGCGTGTTTTAATGTTAACTTCCTGTATTTCTATCGTGTTTTCTGCTTGGATTGTGTTTATAATGTTTTGGGTGGCATCAGTGTAGCTAATGCTTTTACGTATGTAAGTGATGAGTCCACCCCCGTTACCCCCAGTACGATCTTGACGGATCGCCGTGAAGTCAGGGATGGTGGGTGTTTTGTGTGTGCGTTTTAGTTTTGTTTCTTGTATAAGTGCTATGTGAATGTTTTGTTTGTGTACGAATTCCCTAAGCTGCATGATCTTGTTTGTGAGGCCATCTACGTTGTACTGTAATATGTTAATATTATACTTCTGTATGTGTCTCATGGTACTATTGTGTCTATGTCTTTGTGTATGGTGACATGTGTAAGTTGTAGTGGGGCCTGGATTAGTCTTAATGCCACCGGAGAGTAAGAGTAGTCCGGGGAGCAGGCAATTGCTCCCCAGGCCGTCGACTGCCAGTCTGTCCAACCGTAGACAGCCCGCTGCACGGAGATTTGAGGAAGTTTGGCCACCAGCGCGTTGATGTTTTGGTTTGACGTCGCCTCTTCTTCGCGTTGACGTGTCCCGCGCTAGAGGATACAGCCACTGTTAGAAGCTTCCTCGTCAGCTGCTAACACTTTTTTCACGTTGTTTTAGCTAACTGTTCAGAGGTTTTTTATAAACAAATCTCAGTTTTCTGCTCAAAACGGCTCTTTCTAATTTTAAAATTGATTATTCAAGGAAGGAAGATGTTGACTTCTATTTTGCGGCAACAGTTGATGATATTTATGTTACTTTATTGATTAATGAAAATGATTAGGCTCTTCAAGTTATGAAAGATTTCTTTCGTAATAATTGATAAATATGAAACACAAAACGTATATGCAAACAGGATGATGATGCTCAGACTACTCAAGTTGATGAAGTTTTCTCTTACTCATATATTGTATCGACGTAATACTGTAAATATATTTCAAGTTTCTGCATAAATAACTTGTGTTTTACAGAAAACAAAGACTTCCCTCAATCTTCTATCACATCTAAAGTGAATGTTGGTCTCGCTTGCTTAAAATTTTTGTATGAAATTAGTTGACGTATGTGAAAGGAGATTGTTGAGAGAGTGCTGAGTTGAAAGTGTTGAAAGAGAAAGAGAGAATGGAATACTTTGTTGAATTAAGAAAATTTAGAGGTTTTGAAAGAATTAAAATATTTTGGGTGTTTGACAAAAGAGGCAAGACTACACTGGAAATTGGAAGTAAAGTGAAGCAGGATAAACAAGTCATGAGTGTGATAAAAACCCTGGTAGGAAAGAAGTGCTTGATTGTAGATGCAGCCAGGAGTTTACATGAAGAAGTATTTGGCGCCAACACTGATGTATGAATGTAAGATGCTTGCTTGGCATGGTCGTTTTGTCTTATGTCGTTATGTCGTTACGTCTTATGTCTTATGTCTTATGTCGCTATGTCTTCTTAGAGAACAAAATCCTTAATACTTACTTTTGCGATGGATCTACTGCAAACATCTTAGTATATATGTACAATCGCCGCCGTAATTCTTCGAGTACATTACTTACATTTGTTAAAATAGATTAAATTGTAACTTAAGATATTACAAAATCGAGGCCCTTATTAAAGATTCTGGACTGTAAGGTGTGGAACCAATCCGCATACCCTAAAATCCTTTATATCCACTCGACACTGATTTAAGGTTTGTTTTTGTTCAGTATAGTCTAAAATCTAGGTCCAAACACAAACCAAACCTCTTTCTTTTCAATTAAGAAATATATGTAAACCGTTTAAGCAAGATAACAGTGTGGCCATAATCGCCTGCAATTTTTTTTTAAATAATTTATTTTTACTGATAATAATAATTACCATTATTTCATCCATAATGTTCGTAACCTAAATTAAACTTTTTTACTAGTTGAGATTTCAACTAAAATTATGTCCTGAACACTAAAGTTATTAAAATAAGTACAAATATAAGAAGTAAGAGTGAGTTTGTCAAGACCATTAGCATCATCATTTGGAACCAAAAACCTATTTCCACACATTTTATTTTTCATTCCATCTGCAGTATTATTAATTTCGGGCCCACCACGTTTCTCATTTATTCCAGACTCCCATTTACAAACTCCACTTTCCCATTAAGATCATCTATTACACTCATTCTATACTCATTTCCCATGTTTCTAATCATTATTACTAAGCACACGCTACGTTCTCTTTCATTCTCTTAAATTTAGCATACAGACACCCATTATTAAAATGTTTATACTCCCTCATCCGTTTATGTCAGTTATCTTTCATTAACAAAGCAACACCTCTCTGACCTCTTCCCCTCCCTCCATTCCTGCTTTTATACCTTTCATTCCTTTCCACTCCGCATTACCACTCCCCTTTAGCTTCGTTTCGCGCAGACCAAGTAAATCAAAGCTCCTTTCCGACAAAGCTTGGCCACTTGCACCCTCTTTGTACCATCACTTATACCCCTAACATTTTACTCTACCAAGGTAAGCGTTGGCGGGCACATTATCCAAGTCCGGGGTACAGTTTCGGGGATAAAGTTCGCCTAGAAATAAAATTTCTTAAAAACATAAAAAAAATAATAATAATTGGTAAAATTCTGTTTTTCTCTGGATATTTTTTTTTTTGGTCACAGTAATAAAATCTCAAAAACAAAAACAAATCATTACTAATTAGTAATTTTTTATGTTTTTAAGAAGTTTTACATTTTTAGACAAACTTTTTTCCGAAACTGTACAAGGTGTTATTCGTGAGAGAGTATTTTTCCAGAGATAATATGAGATCCCAGCCTAATTTCCAACCCTGTTACTCACAGAGAAACGAATGATATAATCCCAAATCCAGGGGTCCCTATATAGTCCTCTTTTAGGACTTGCATAATAAGGAAGACGCGGTATCAGGTGTGAACCTCTCATCACGAGCTATAAATGACTAGTAAAAAACGTTAAATTTCTACCAACAGTTCAGGTCGAATTGTTCATTCAGACGAAGATCAAGTTTGTTGCTCTACCTTGGAGGGACCTACGGCATAACGTGCAATCCGAACAAGACCTCGCCAAGGAAGACTACAGAATAGGAAACACCTTAATCGTCAAATTTAAAATCATAAAGTTGGAGGCGAGACTCGAGCCCGGAACCTTCACATTTTCAGCTTGACGTCTTAACCACTAGACTACTTAGGTATAGATATATCTCTAATAATACAGGGTGTTCAAAAAGAAACGCAACCCAAAACAGAAAGGAAAAGGTTAGGTTACAATGATTTATGCATTCTCCAATGGGTTGCTTTTCTTTTTGAACACCCAACACAGTATATTCGAAAGGATAGATAAGTATATAGGGAAAGTGCACCATCTAACCTACAGAGCAAACACTTTGCTCGCGGGATTGATCAATCAGTGGGTCTTCTCAAACCGACTTTTGAATGGATTCCGTTGTCGGTCCCACTAACCAATAATGTGCGAACTTGAGCTTCCGAGTGAGGAATGGTCTTGATAAGATTATGCAGAAAATGCCCATATATATATATATATATATATATATATATATATATATATATATACACACGGGTGAGTCAAAAGTAGCGCCCGATTTCTGTTTTTTCGGCTGTCAGATTCTTTCTGGGAAGTCATGTTGTTAATAATTGTCTTGCAGATTATTAATTTTCTTAGTTTATTTATTTTTGTTTTTGTTTTGCAGGTTATTGCTGAGAGTTTGGAAAGTTACTGAATTTGCACCAAATTGAACCATGAATTACCTTTCAATGAATCAACGCATTGCGGCCGTGAAACATTACTACAAATGTAATGAACAACCAACGATGGCCTTGTACCATTCAGGAATTGAAGGCTCAAATCACTGCAAAGTTTGAGGAAATTGATATCGAACTCTGCAGGCGTGTGTGCCACTCTGTGCCTGCTCGGCTGCAATTGTGTATCGATCACGAGGGAGGGCACTTTGAAAATTGCAAGTAAAACAGCTTGGTACAGTTCCATAATAATTTTCCCCCGAATAAATGGTTAGATAAACATGTCATTCATTTATTTCTACCTTCTTGTACACTGTAATACAAATGGCAAACAAACAATCAACTGACAGAAATCGGGCGCTACTTTTGACTCACCCTACTATATATATATACACGCTTCCCGAAGATCAGCGAAGTTAAGCGACATTGGGTCTGGGTAGTAGTTGGATGGGAGACTGTCCTCCGCGCCCAGATTATGTAGCGACCCGTGGTTCGGATCCCACGTAAAGCTGTAGGTCCCCTCCGTCATATGACCTTAGATGTTGCGAAGGAGGTTAAACAACCCCAATTAAAAAAAAAAAATTAAAAAAAAAATATATTATATATATACACACACACACACACACAGTATATATATATATATATGGGCGGATTTACATATAGGCAGAGTAGGCACGTAAATTTTGTCGTATTTCTACATAAATAGGACAAAGAAAACAAAAATAGCAAATAAATAACTTATGAGCACTAAAAATTAAATTGAACAAAAGTTTTAAAATAAAAAAGAATAGAAGCCTCTAATAGCAAACTAGCGCTATCAAATGGCACAACTATATGCCACTTTAATCCATGCCTAGGGGTGGCAAAATGCTAAGTACGCCTCTGTGTGTATATATATATAAGTCCATGACCAGCCCATTCGTCGCTAACTTCGAGGGCAGGAGGAAAGCGGGATCCAGTTCCTTCCTCCACCAAACCCTACAAATTAGGCAAGATGCTACAGAGGGGTCGACCTTACGTCGTTCCTGAACTGTCGTTCGAAAACTATATATATATATTATATATATATATATATATATATATATATGATGAGTAGAGTGCGCACAAGACCAACATTTGATAACTGCAATGATAAACGAATGAGAAATTCGTATGTAAGAATGAAATTGAACGAATCAGTTCATTCTATTTCCGAAAAGGAAATTAAATACGTTCAAAATACAAAAGAGAAGCCATTTTCTCAATTAGGTTTTTAATTGAATTTTATAATTCGCGCAAAATCCACATCCATCATCGATATACAATCCCCATTTCGTGTATAGGGACCGATTATAACGGCTCTATGCGATTACTAATTAATACTGTAACTACGTAATCGAATAATCTATATATATATAAAAAAAAAAAATTTACCATTCAAACTTAATTGCAAAATGTCCTTAATGTCCTTCGAACGTTTGAGGATTGAAATTAGTGTTGAAGTTATCAGGAAAATTTAACATTTGCCGAAACGAGCGAATAATTAAAGTGGATTTTGGCCACACGCTGAAACCGAACGTAAATGTTTTCTCTGCCTAATATTTGATAAAATTGCTTCTATATAAGCACTATCTGAGGCCCCTCTGGGATAAGCCTCGTTGGAGTTGATGCATTTAATGGAATAATTTGACTCAAATCAAGGACCCAAAATTGCTTATGCTTCGCGTGCATTTCGGCTGTTTGCGCGATAAATGAATTGAAAAACGGAACGTCGCCGCTAAAATCTAGTTTTTGGTAATATACATTTCGAATTGTACGATTTTTATTAGTGCATATATATATATACGTGCACACAAGATATAAAAATTGCGTTTAAACGTATCATAGTTATTGCATATAGCTCTCGAAATAGGTATTTGGATTGTGGAAAATATGTCGACTTTTAAGTGTGTAAAGATTTCTTAAGCAATTTTTTAATAATTATTTAATAACATTAAAATAGATCACTTTTTACTTATAAATCACGATATATTATTTATTAGCCCTTAAACTGCGACATGCCTCAAATGAGAACAGATTTCCCCACTAGACCTCCTAGGCAGCCCCAAGACGTTCACTTCAACACTCCACCACGGCTTTACAAAGGTAGTAGATAAATGGTTTATTTTTTAATTTTTCGTTCTTCTACAGGCATATCTTTAATCTTATAAAAATGTGTTTAAGAGTATTTATTTTTTCGTGTTTTTTTTGTACATATTGTACAGCGGTAGACACATTTTCCGATAGCTGCGGTTTAAGGATTAAATTATATTTCCTTACGCAAATATAAGGGATATGACCTTTAAATAAAATCTGTACTGTATGTTTTCGAAGATAAGTACCCAACTGTAAACCAAAATAAATAGGAATATGGTCCTAATTGTTCACTAATTTTAATTTTTCTTTTCCGTTTCCTCTCTGTATATGTCCCGTTTTTTCGAGTTACAAATCTGGCTACCCTACGATAGATCGGGTTATTTCCTCATTAACCCTCTGGCGCATCATGCTAACTTTACTGATTTTGCTCTGGCTAAAGCCGGATGAATTTATTCAGACTCGGAAAAGACCTCTGTGCAGTAAAGGGTTAAACTTTATGTAACTGGGTGTCCGCGAACAATAACTAACATAACGGTATAACTATACAGATAAGTTCACGGATGCCAGTGTCCGTAGCTGAGTGGGTAACGCCGTTTCCCTATAAGCGAATTGAAGACACTGAGGTCGGTGGTTAGAATCCCGATGCTGCTGGTAATAATAATGATAATAAATATAATAATAAAAATAATATAGGAATTAGAGGAATGGGCAGTTTTAGTTGGCCTGAGCTCTGTGTCAGTTTATGGCCTCCTAACTGATTATTATTATTATTATTATTATTATTATTATTAGTAGTAGTAGTAGTCGTAGCAGCAGCAGCAGTAGTAATAGTAGTAGTAGTAACTATATGAATAATATAGAAATATAAAAATAATATAAATGCAGATGAAAAAAAATACTTGATTAACGCAACTGAAATAGGCCAACCAACCAATTTAATTTAAGTTCTTTTAGTTCTTTGGCCAACCAACCAATTTCATTTCAGTTCTTTTATTTCTTTTTATCGTAAGAACATAAAATTTTATCATTATTACTAATATTTAGTAGAGGTAACTAAAATATAGACATCTCCACTAATGTTAACTAAAAATATGTTAACAATAACCAAACTTTGTTTTATATAACCAAGAACTTTTTGAGTCTGTGATAGCTTTCCCGCTGTCGCTGCCTACTAGTTACAACATTAATATAGCTTTAAAAATAGGTAAACGAATGCAGTAATAAATTATATTATGTACGCATACGGACTCTCTTATTAAATCGAGGTAGGCAATACATTTTCTTTCGGGTCCTTTCTACATGAGAATTTACCTGGTGTCGAAAGCGATAAGTTTAATGCATAAACTGTCATACGAAGAAATGTCTGCTGACGCGATAACAAGTTTCGTTACAGCATGAGAGAGAGAGAGAGAGAGAGAGAGAGAGAGAGAGAGAGAGTTTCCGAAGCAATGAAGCATTTACATGTTATACTGGCAGGCAAGTTCGTCTGGAAGAATTTTTCCCATCTCTGGACTTCATACTGAATCCATTGAGATAAGATGTTGGCAGAAGCAGAACACTATTTTAATTCTAAAATAAACTTAAGAGGAAAAAGAAAAAAGTATTTTCAGAAATAATTTTATAATTTTAGAAGTACGTCGGAATAATGTTGAAAATTTCTACTAAATTAAAAAATACCTTACGTATTATAGAGTTTATATCGCAGTAAAAATTTCAGTAAATTGCATTGATGTTTTTATAAATATAATAATTATATATATACACACACACACACACACACACACACACACACACATATATATATATATATATATATATATATATAATTTAGTGGTGGACCGGATGTCAGTTTTTCAACATCCGCGGATGCGGATCTTTAATTTCAATATCCGCGGATGCGGGTGCAGATGCGGATATTTAGTTAATCTATCAATATAATATAGAATTATGAATATATGACATAATTTTTCAAATTTCGTGATATTACTATTATGGCAGGCAATGCATAAGAATTAAAATTAATGTTTTCATTATGATAAAAATAATAACTTTCTCAAGAGTTTCAGCCACAGAAAATTCAATGAAACAGGTTTCATTAAATTTTCTGTGCTACCAGGTATTTATATTTTGAGGTTTATATATTTGTTCTTCATTAATAATTAATACTTTACATGAAATGTGCATGACTGGGCCTTATAAGTTACTTTATAGGCTAATTTAATTGTAAATTGCATAATTTATTAGAGGTAATATCCGCATAACATCCGCAGTCAGAAGTGCGGATGCGGATGTTAAAATGATGCGGATGCGGATATCCGGTCTACCACTAAATTTTATATATATATATATATATATATATATATATATACACACTCTATATACACCAAATTTCATATATACAGTACCGTATATAACCTTTGGTTAGCTTCCGCCCGAATTCATTCTGACGAAGGTCAAGCTTTTCACTCCACCTTAGGGCCGCTTCACAAGAGCGTATTTTTGTTGTGCGTTTCCTAAAACAAACAAAACAAACGCGGCGCAGACGCTCACCAAACGCCCGTACTTCCAAAACGCGACGCATAAAAATGCGCCGAGCGTTCTAGAATTCTTCGTGTGCCAATGGAATACAGGGTGTCTCAATATACATGCAACGCATGTCACTGCTAATAATTCTGCCAATATTAATGTTCTCGTTCTATTTTTTCAGATTTGAAGAGAGGAGACGATAACAACTAATAATTATCAATCAAAATGCCTTGGACAAAAGAGGAAAAAAATTTTTGCGTCACTACTTATTTGGAGACGAAATCATTCAAAACTGTGCAAGCGAAATTTCGCAGGAAGTTCAACTTCAACAATTATCCCCAGAAAAGCCAAATTTATCGTTGGGCACACAATTTCAAGCCACAGGATCAGTAAACAATCTCAACAAGAAAGCAGAAACACCCAGATCTGGCAGGAAGGTGACTGCAAGATCTCCTGACAATGTGAATGCGGTGAGAGATTCTGTCGGAAGGAGTCCGAAAAAGTCAATCCGAAGATGTTGCCAAGATCTGAGTCTTTCACGTGCGTCAGTGCAAAGAATCTTGATCAAGGATCTTCAGCTGTACCCATACAGGATCCAGATCAAGCATAAACTCACACCAGCTGACATGGCAAAACGTGTTGTGATGTGCCGGTGGTTCGAGAACAAGATCGAAGAGGATCCTAACTTTCTTGATGATGTTTGGTTCAGCGACGAAGCACACTTCTTGCTCAGTGGGTATGTCAATAGCAAGAACAATGTGTTCTGGGGCACACAAGCCCCAGACGAGGTGCTTCAGAGGCCCTTGCACTCTGTGCAGGGTGTCAGGGTGATTGACAACTTCGCTCGTCGGCTTCAAGTGTGTGTGCAGCGCAACGGCGGTCATTTGGAACATGTGCTCTAATAAATGTATCCTTTGATCTAGAGACCTCAAATCTTCAGTTTTTAATTGTTATCATATCAGCTTCCAGGAAATGTAATCTTTTTTGGAGTTTATTTTCTGAGTAATAAATTATTATCATGTCAATGGGTTCCATCTATTTTGAGACACCCGGTACTTCAGACGAACGTATTTTTTCTCGTGCGTCAGTTGTGTTTCAGCTCTGGGAGAGGAGTCAATACCCGACTGCAAGTGCCTCTGTATTATCCTTGTCTGGTGCTGTTTATAGGATGGACCCACCATTTGCGGTTTCTGTGCGTTTTCATAACCTTATTCATCAAATAAACACAAACAGTTATCTTGTTTACGTCTTCTATCACGAGCAGATTCAGGCGAACTGAGGTGATGCACGCGACATAATACGTATCATATGTGTGAACAGTGAACACATGCATTCTCGAAAAACAGACGCGCGCATAATTATGCGCGCGACAAAAATACGCTCGTGTGAAGCGGCCCTTAGACCTACAGTTTAAGGTGGAATACGAACCACGCCCCACCAGCAGCCTAGCGTCTTGACTACTAGGCCACCCAGGGTACCCATTTATCTACCAATCACTTTCTTTATTGTGTGGGAGGATGAACAGCTGGGTTTTGCTGCGCGCCGGCTGCCGTCACCAGGTCTCGAACCCGGGGGCCGATGGATTCGTAGTCAGCGACGCTAACCACTACACCACCGAGGTGTGTATATATATATATATATGGGATGAATTTCACAAGTATATATATATATATTTTTTTTGTATTTTCTTCTCCTGTACACTCATTGTTTTATTTGTTATTTACTTTAATTTATTACTTTCCTTTTATCAATGCCCTTTCTTCTCTTTACACTCGCTTCGCTGTACTTTATAAACACGTGCAGACGGGTAGCCGGGCCGGCATTATGATTTCAAACAGCAAAGGAACTGGGGATAATTACACACTATTATTTACTATTTACTGACTTTTTATTTATGCCGAAACGATTGAACAAACGGGGGAACACGAGTGCGGACTATCATTAACCTTTAATCGCGGAGAGAGACAATTAACTATTCTAAATTTACGCGAACATACTAATGACAAACGCCTAACAAGGACGCCCGTCCCACAACTGCCGTTTTTGGGCATTCTGCGTCGGCACATTTCAGATGTTGCCAATTAGTATTTTATATTTTTAATTTCAACAAAATATTATTAATTTCTTATTTACGTACAAACCATAATTACATTTCTTATTAAACATTATTATCTTCTTTCCTAAACAAAACATTATTAAATTCTTATAAACAAAACATTCTTAAATTCTTATTGGACATGATTACAGCATATTTATCTTTATTAAAAAAAAAGCAATACACGACATCCTACAGAAAGTGTATTAAAGGATACAATTCTTTTACATATAAAACAATTTTTATTATGAGTATTAAAACTGACGTTTCGGATTCACAATGAACCCCTCGTCAATTTTTTTAAATGGAAAAAACTCAAGGATGAGAAACGAGAACATCAAACCTAAATATAAGGAAAAAGAAGTCAACAAAACTGCCTGTTCAGAATTCTTATTTAATCCGTTTACAAAACTGTTTCAAATTTCGGTTCTTCGTTCTTGTTTCTAAACAAAAAAAAAACACGACCTTCACCCCTACCCCACCGACCCCTCTGAGTTTTACCTTTATCAAGACTGATAAGGGATTCAGTTTGAATCCAAAAGCTTTTTCTGTTGATGTTCCAGGTAGTATATAAATATGTGTGTGTTTGTGTGTGCGCGAGCGCGCGCAGGCGTATCTTCGAATTATCTTTATCTCGAAAAATAAAATAATCTTAACAAACAGGAAAGGTTGATTTTTCTGACATCTGAACCGAACATTTTGATAAAACAAAAATTTCCGAGGCAATTTTAGAAGTTTTCGAAGCTTATATATATATATATATATATATATATATATATATATATATATATATATATATATATAATTCTGAAAGTGAAGTAGTTCTGTCGACAACTAATTAGAATTTTTACAGGCATCTTGTTTCCACTTTATTTAATAGGAAATGCTTCTTGGATCCTCAATCACTGATGAGATTCACTTCCGTGGATGAGAAATTATTTTGAATCTCTGATACTGGCTGTCATTTATTCAACTTTTATGGTTCTCAGTATTACTTTATGAAGTTTGTATTGACTGAATTTATTTATTATTTTCAGTTAATTTATGTGTACTGTACGTTACCATTCGAATGGATTATCGTCATCAAACAGTTTACAGTATATATATATATATATATATATATATATATATATATGTTATAATGTCCTTTTCATTTGGAGCTTCAGTAAGTGGCTCCTCCAAATAAACCTTAAAGAGATGAAAATCTTCTTCAGTTTGCTTTTAATGACCCATTTTATGGCTCTGATTCAGTAAATGTCTTGTTTATTGTCATGAGATCCCTTTCATTAAAATAACGCTAAGTTATCTTTTCTTCAGTATTTGTTTACTCTTTCTGAGCTTGAGTTTATCCATCTGAAATGAGGCTTTCATCCGTTCCTTACCACTCGTTTAGAATACTTTTAGGTTCAGAGTTTTACTGTTGTACTACTAGAGACTGTAAAAGGTTTGAAGTGTGTATGGACGATGTATTTGGGTTCAGTTTTCTTATGTCTTTGTGTATTTGGTTATTTTAACTTTGTTTTGTGGAAGAAACAAGCTCGCCATTTGAAAGACTCGTTTTTAAAACTTACTGATGAATGACAGAATAATTTTCACTTATACTTTCAGGTATGGAGTCTTTTTGAGAATATATTTCACTATATAAAGCAAAGGGCTTAGAATTTCTAAATTTGGACTGTTCTGGTGTTAAAGAACTGTCTGTTAAATAACTGTTACACCGTTCAGAAATCTAAATTTTAGGTCTCATCTTCTCACTTTTAAATGTCCTATCATAATTCTAACACTATTCTCGAGCAATGTAATTTTAGTTAATATGCTCAGAACTATTGGTAACTTTCAGTAAATCTTTATTTTTCGACTTGTCTATCGTATTTTTAGTAAATTTTCTAGATTTAAACATCGTATATTGAGAAACTGGTTTTTCATGTATATTTAGACCGAACTATAAGTCGTTTGGTGACTCCTACAAACCTAAAAAGTTTTCGTGAGGATGAAATTAAGGCTTATCCTAGAGATTTTTTAGCTGGTGATTAACTTCTTGCGAGACTTTGACATTATTACGCCTACCAGATGGACGGGTTAACTATTATTATTTAGAACTAGTTCTTACTTTTTATTTATTTTGAATTTTATCTTACGTAAATGTATCAGAATTTTTTGAATGCTAGGCCTAAATATGCTTTATTAGCTCTTACTCGACCTTAAAGGAGTTACCTTCTAATTCCAAAATTTAAAGTTACTTTTCTTGGAATTCCCTCTACATTTCGTGAAGTTTGTTCTCTAACTTTATACTTTCCATTGAAACGTAATTAACAGATTACTTATACACTTCTATATTGTTAGTTATGTTGTACAGATCATATTATGCCTATTTTATTCTATCAAAATAGGCCTAGACCTTAGCTTCTAAATTTCTTTTTTCCTATCCTAATACAGTGATCATCGAAACTGTGTAAGCAAGTTTATTCCGTTCTGACTGAACTCTCTTTTGTAGTCTTATGAACGAATTTTTACTTGGTCTTTAAAACTGATCTTTGCATTATTTTATTTATTAATTTCTTGAATTGGTTCTTTGACATAATGACGGTGTTCGTTTTTCTCGGTGGTATGAAATAGCTTTATTCTAGTATTTAGGCTTCATGCTTTGTATAGCTATTTAAGGCGTACCTTACTTATTCCAAACTTTAATGGAAACCTTACGTTGGTCTTAATTTTTGCTTGAAATATATTTCGTATTCCTTATTTTGTGATCTGAAATAGGATACTCGTACATGATTTAGGTGTATTGATTTTTCTTAAATTTAGTTTATCTGAAAATGGGACAAAATACACTTCAGATACAATGTTAAATGAGAAAGAAAACACGTAATGTAAGAGATCAGCTAAGAATGATTTAAACAGTTGACAGATATGAAACAATTTTTTTCGACAAATTTTTCTTTACACCAAAACCTGCCAGTATCTAGTCAGTCCACGCTGACATTAAACCGCGTAAAAATGTTCATACAAAAACTCTTGGATAGAGATTTTTTTGAGAGAGAGAGAGAGAGAGTTATATTTATTTAGCTCACGAAGCACTTAAATTTTAAATGCTGCTTCCCAAATTATGAGTAACTGGATGCGTAGCTCAAAGTCTGAATAGTTGGGTTCTTCCGTGAATTTGTTGGCCAGCTGGCTTTTCTGGCTCAGAAAAGTGTACAAAATTTTATCAAAGCTTAAACTGACTCGGCAAAGATAGGCTTTGTTCATATTTTGAATGACGGAGAAGAATGACGACTAATTGTTTATGGATATCGTTGATAAAATTTATCCAAATCAGTAACTGAAATTAATTCATATTAATTGTGTGATTTCAAATATGAATTGCCAATTTGGATCTTTTCCGTTTGGGGGTTAGCAGCGAATTTTAATAAAAATCGGTATACTAATGTAGTTTTGGTCACTGATTTCAAAAATAACTTTCTTTTTTTGGAGAAATGAAAAACAAACATGTTAGAGCACTTTAAATAAGTAATGTGTTTTTAACGAAAATATCATGACAACCTAACCAGTCATCAAGGGCGTACAGTTGACATAACCAGGCATTCAATTGACCTAACCTGGCATTCAGTTGACCTAACTGGGCATTCAATTGACCTAACCTGGCATTCAGTTGACCTAACTGGGCATTCAGTTGACCTAACCGGGCATTAATTCTTGATTTTTTTCTGCTACTTTTACAGATCTGCCGGGATCCTTCAAAAAACGTAGTCTTCGTAAAGTTGCACTTTTTACCATTTAACCGACTATTTTGGCAACGAAAGAACTGGGTATTTTTATCAGAGGAACACACTTTCCCACACTTAGAGCACTTTTTCATAAACAGTAGCAGTTTGTGACTCTGACTAAATTTAACACAATCCTCCGTAACTAGTTTAAGCTAGTTAAAACACATATTAATTATTTAAAGTGCTTTAACATGTTTGTTTTTAATTTCTCCAAAAAAAGAAAGTTATTTTTGAAATCAGTGACCAAAACTACATTAGTATAACTATTTTCATTAAAATTCGCTGCTAGCCCCCAAACGGAAAAGACCCTCCAATTTTTATAATAATCACGCTTCTAAAAATACAAGTAGAATAAAGGTCTTTACGAGACGATTAATAGTCAAAACAAAGTCTATTTTTTGTCATAAAATCTACATAACTTTATACAAATTATTTTGAGAAGAAAATTTTAAGCCAGTGAGAGTTTAACATTTACTTTAAGGCTCACGAGGCATTTAGATTTTTTTTTATGCAGCTTCACAGCTTTTGACCTTTGAATGCGAAGCTCAGAATCTCTATGGCTGCATTCTTTTGTAAATTTAATAAACGACTGGCTTTTCTGTATTTCACAAAAGGGTATGATATTTTGTAAAAGCGCGGAGAGATTAGATTAATCTGTAGACTTTGGATTTGAAGTTAATAACAATAATTTAATTTTTTATTAATATTCCACGTGATCGAACGAAGCGCAAACAATTTCTGAACATAGTTAAACCAAAGTCTACTTATATCTAGTCAGACCACACTTGTACAAAATTTCATACACGTTTCTTAAATTGAAAGTTAAAAAAACAGTCGGTCAGTAAGAATTGAGCGTAAAAGCTGCAAATCAAAGGGATATGAGTGAGATGTGGATTGTGTACCAGGAACGTCTGAGTAGGAATGCGAGGAATGTGTATGGCAGTGGTTTTTAACCTTTTTGGGCTGCGACCCAAATTCTGGTCGCGGGGCTAGCTCGGCGACCCATGCCTTCAAACAATTCACTCGTAATAGATAATAAAATAAATAATTAATGGTAAAATGATTAGGGGTAACATAAATAAATGATAAATGACAATTTAATGACCCAATCAAAATGGCTTGGTGACCCAATTTTGGGTCGCGACCCAGGGGTTAAGAACCACTGGTGTATGGAATTGCTAAGACGGGTGCGAAGAAGAGGGCAACAGCGAGGTGAGATGCCGAGGTTACGTCAGCGACTGATAATAAAAGGAGGAAATGGTCGTTGTATGTGCTTAGAGATTAGAGAAGATAGTGATAAAGAAGAGAAAAGAAAGCCGAAGAAGAAAGAGGATGTATAAAAATTCGAAAGAAGCGTCAAGAGATTAGTGCGCAGAAGAAAGAATAGTTAATGAGTTTGGAGGGAGGATGAATAAGAATTATATTGAGAATAGAAAGTTGCTCTGGAAGGGAGCGCAGAAATGCAGAAATTAAACTAAGAAAATTTGAGAGTAAGGGGGTAAAAATAGATAAATATTCACAGCGGGTGTGGATCTACGGAATAGATGAAAGGAATTTGCCGAGGGTTTGATGGGTAGAACGATGAAAGGAGTGCAAATATAAATATGATGGGATTTGGTGTGTGATGAGGACATGTGACAGAATGCCTGGGAACAAAAAACCATGGGTGAAGTGAAAGCGTCGATTCGCGAGCTGAAAAAATGGAAAAGCGGCAAGTATGGATGGGATATAGAGGGAAATGATTAAACGTGGGGGTTGGAAAAGGTTAAAGTGGTTGTGGTGCATATGTCGGAGTGCATGGACAAATGGGAGTATTGTTTGTGGAGGGTGAGTATTGTGGAAAGCAAGTATTGTTTGTGGAGAGTGAAGGAAATTCGGACTATCATGTGATAATGAATGGTGAAACAATAGAGGTTGTAGTGTCTTTCGAGTATTTGGGATGTTTTGAACAAAAAATGTACGAGTGCGGATGAAGTTAATAGCAGTAGAATGAGTCAAGGAAGAAAGGTGGTGGGTGCGCTTAAAACGGTTATGAGGAAGCAGAGACTAGAGAGAGAGATGCTACGAAATGTTTACATGAAGGCGTGTTAATACTGACACTTTTGTATGGGTGTGAAACACTGACATGGCATGAAATGGAGAAGTCAAGGGTAAGAGCAGTTGAGGTGGCTAACCTGAGAAGTATGTATGGCTTGCCACGGATTGATAGAGTGAGAAATCTTGTGTTCCTGGACAGGTGTGGTCTTCAGAAGTCAGTGGAAGTGAAAATTGAGGAAAGTGTGTTCAGGTAGTTTTGACATGTTGAAAGTATGGAAAATGACAGAGTTGTGAAAAGAGTGTATAAGAATGTTTTTAAAGGAATAAGGAGGGGAGGACGGCTGAGGAGAAGATGGATAGACATGGTGAATGACTGCGTGAGGAAGCGTGCACTTGATCTGGGTGATGCGCGAGAAATGGCTGCAAGTAGAGTGGAATGGAGGTTTGTTAGAGGTATGTAAGTTCGGGACTCTGGCTCTTTTATTTTTGACAAAGCCTGGAAGCACCACAACGCATGGCGCATGAAATTTCACAGGTGTGGAATTAGCCATGTTCGGTGGGTGTGGGGTGCTGGTTCCCCACGGTGCGGTGTGAATGAATGTACTTTAGTTGTTTCTTTTCCCTTCGTCATTACCTTCTGCATTTTATATCTGAGCTGTCTGCCTTCACACCCCAACTCATTTGGGAAATGAGATTTTTTTTATAATGCACTGCATGTATAGCGTCTTTTCAGTATTATGAACTGTAAAATTTTTAAATAAAAATACATTTTTCTAGTGTAGTTTTATCCGCTAATTTCAAAAATAACATTCTTCTTTTGGAGAAACGAAAGAATGTTATTTTTTTATATTAGCGGATAAAACTATACTTGAAAAATGCATTTTATTTAGAATTTTTACAGTTCATAAAACTAAAAAGATTCAATAATGCAGACGGATAGTTACAATAAAATAGAATGGTATTGTTTAATTATTATACTGACGAAGTAAGGTACGATATATGCACGAGATTGGATACCGCGAGAGACTGACGAAGGGAGCGAGATGATTCTTGTTCGGGAGTTAACGGGAAACTCTGCCACTGTAGACTTGTGGAAGAGAGATGCGATGTATATTTCTCGAAGGGTGACCGGAAATCTTTTCTGGTGGTCTTTCCAGAGTCAAATGTGCAATTTAACAAAAAGTTATTTATTACCCAAAGGCTTCGTCAGGACAGAACCTTCCATCTTTGTCTCTTATGGTCAGCTCGCCGTGATATCAAATTGCCATTTTCCTTCTCGGGGCCGTGCGAGGCTTTCCAATTACATGACGGTTGTTTGTCCCTTGTCAATTTTCAGTTCGGTCGTAGACTTCGAGGGACCCTTCTTGAACCTTTATTTATTACCGCCGGAGAAACCAGTATATATATAATGCAAACTCACAAGGAAAAGTGAAAAGCGATTTCAAGGCCTTTCGTGTGTCACGACCATGCGATTTACCCTTCCCATGTTCGGACGGTGTCCATGTTTGCGCCATTAGAAGTTCGCTCTAAATAGCGAATGTCCCTTATTTCATTCCCAAATGCGCTTGAGCATATATATATATATATATATATATATATATATATATTATATATATATATATATATATATTGTGACGTAACGAGGTGGTTTATTTGTGTATACTTTATGTATTTACTTTTAATTATGAATTTATTGGTATTAATTATACCTTTCTTTGACCTGTTGCCAATTAAACCACATCATTCGTTTTACCCCAAGGTTATATATCATTGATGATATTTATACTTTTGTATTTCTCTGTTAATTCGCGTTTAGGGGGATAATTATACACCTTTTTACAAAAATAGTATATTCAAGAACTTAAAATCAATTATAATGCAAATAACAATTTTGACAGTAATAAAGATTTGTTTATGGAAATGACACTTGAGACATTAATTCTTACTTCAAGAATTGACATTTAGAATTAACATAATTCAGTCAATTTGTGACTTTGGGCCAAATGTTTTGGCATGGAATCAATTACCATGAAAAGAATGATACTTAATTATAAGTCAATTAATTAAAATAATAAACACTTTATATTTTACTGATAGGCAATTTTAATCTACAATTGGTAGTTATTTAACTGAATACAGTCCTCTTGTAATATGCCAAGTCATAAAAATTTATTAATCGCGCCCATACTACAATTTTAACGTGCAATTTCAATTGACTAAATTTTTTTGAACACGATTGATTCCCTATCCTTTCAATTATATGGACTTTAACATCAATTACTTCCTTTAAATAAAAGATGTTTGAGACAATTAACTTTTGTCTTAAGAATTCTGAGATTCAATATTAATACAAGACCATTAAATAACTGGGTATAATGTATACGATAAAAGAATACGAATGAATGTATAATGTCAATAATTACAAAACGTCAGATACTTATCTTGTGGACGTAAACCCTTTTTGTGTATGGTTTTTAATTCCTTGTAATTATGTACATATACTTTCGCTTTGTCTCTCCCGTTTTCTAAGAGAAATCTTAAGGGGAGACAATTTTTACGTCTTATTTGAGCTAAGTCCGTTTTCTATGCCTTTCTAGGCTGACTTTTTTGTGTCTTTTAAACCGACGTAAATTTTCGTTTTACTTTCTTTACGAGATTTTACTCGATTTTTTAACTACTCCACTTTTAAGTGCTACCCGAAATTTCCTTTATTTCGAAGGCAACATTCGTATTAATTTATACGAAACTAACTTTTCTGAAGAACTTTTTTTTTTTGTTCTTGCAGGAAGAATTTATTTTAATTCTTACTTAATTTGAAACACAGGATTCGTGAGAACGATCTTTACTCGACCATTGTTTGGAATGCACTCACTGTTTTTCTTTGTCTCATACCCTCTCTCTCTGTTTTTCGAGGTGGGCATCTTCCCGCTTCGAATTTATGTTTTCCGACAAACATTTATCCCATCTTTTTTTTTTGTTAAATCCTATTTGTAGGAATTATTTGCCTTTTATAAGGTGTAATTTTATGTGCCACTTAAATCTTTTAATAAGGCAACAATTTAATTTGAACGAGTCCTTTCAGTTAATACATAAACGAACGTTACATTTTGAAACGCCTTTTTCTCATTTTATACGTAAATGAACGCTAACTTCTGAAACGTCTCCTCTCTTTGATTTGAGGGAGTGGAACCCACGTGTGTTGGACTACATTTCGTTTGGAAATGAAATTCTTGGACCTATTGAAGAATAGAGACCCCAGCCTTCTTTAGTTAGGCTTATAAGGCTAACTAACGAAAATATCACGGCCTAACCTAACCAATCGTTAGATTAACTGTACGCCTTTGACGATTGGTTAGGTTAGGTCATGATATTTTCGTTAGTTAGCCTTATAAAGCTAACTAAAGAAGGCTGGGGTCCCTATTCTTCAATAGCTCCAAATTCTTTATATTAATTTATTTTCCCTAGTATCGGGATATCCTTCATAGGTTATTTTTAACCGAATTATTTAGAATTGAATAGACAATTAAATTCATGTCCTTCTCCCTAATTTACGCGAATGTTTCAACATGCATGTGTTTTAATTCACATATTTAAGAATTTCCAAACGTCGTCTGAGAGACACAACATGGACCTGCCATTTTGGCTAACAAAGAACTCTTCATTTGAGCTAATGCATACCTCAGTTGATTCTGATACTGATACATACGGTACTTATTCATTCTTACATTTATATGAATAATTATCCACACATGAATAATGGTACACACAATTCAATTTATTCGTTTTCATGAATAATTCATTCGTGGTTTAATTAATACCAATAATTTTAATTAAACCTTATGACTTATTCCTCATACTTAACAATATATATATATATATATATATATATATATATATATACTGTTTCACTCACTCTAGTATCAGGGCCGTAAACTCTTTACTACCGTGTCTTCCAAACTCATTTCCTCTTATTTCTCCTAAAATGACTTCTATATCCGAATTAAGGAACTAAACATATTAATTATGACTGTACGTATATTACATAATTTGATAGACTATGACGTCATAAAGTAAATTAATTCCTTTCACATTTTGCATACCTTAAATATTAAATCCTCATACTGATTGATATCTTTAGTATTCAGTGTATGGTAAGTTCTTTCTTATAATTAAGAATTTATACTCTATAAGTCATTATTTATATGTTGTATTAGTGTTAAATTAATGTTAAATTAATGTTGAATTCATTAATGTTAAATTAATATCTTTCTCTTTACCGTCATCTACTTATTACCTACATGTGCCCTATCAACCTATCAGTCCATGTCTACTCGTGTTCATCCAAGCTTACCTACGCAACGCACTCAGCGATGTATGTGTATTTTCTGCTTGCATATATGTGTGTCTGTTTATGACTTTGTACATAATGTCGTTACGAGTAATTTCGTTCATGTGTATAACTATTGCATTGTTTGTCCAATTCTTTCCAAGGTGTTGATTTCTGCCCTCTCGCAAGATTCTTATTGCTTGAAAAATGCTCTGTATGAATTGGTCCACAATTAACCCACCCCTTATTTCTCCAGTCTAACTACAGTATAGAGTAGATCAAGTCTAGCCTAGAGGGGTCAGCCTAGAGATTCCGGAAATGGTCCAGAGCGGGCAGATAAATTGAGGTCCACAGTAGGATTCCTCACCAAACTAGGTTAGGGCAATCTACCTTTACCTTTGTTAAGCTATGAGTTGATGCTGGGTCTTAGGCCACAATGTAGGCCAAAGTTGTCTGACCCAGCTTAATTTAATGAATCTACGTAAAACTGGGTTAAAAACACAATTAGTCACTTACTGCTAGTTATTAGAGAGTCCCTTTTCCCGTCTTGTTTGTTTATTAAGAGCGTACTTGCTGGTGGGGATCTTTCTTCGGTGTCTGTTCTCGTCCTTTCTCCCGTTCCGTCTTGTCGCCCCCGTTCCTCGTTTTCGTTCTCCTTTGTTCTCCTCTTCGCGGGGCTTTTTCCACCAGCGTTGTCTTGGTTTTTTCCCCGGTTGGTTGATCGGTAATGTATATCTATTACCGAGCACGCTCTTCTCACACAGTATATAAATACTAGTGTGGAGAATAACTCTGGTGAGCAACCAATTGGTTTCATCCACCCAGTTATTGACATAAAAGGAATTTAATAATTGTTAGATTAACTACCTACCTACTCAGTGAACCATTTTCGTTACCTCCCAACTACCCACTCATCAGTTTTCCATATACTGGGGGCCCCGGGAGATAAAAATGTTGGTGTCATTGTCACCAATTTTATGTCTGAGTGTAGACTAGCTAACTATTTGACTGTAAATGCCTGTTAATCTGATTAACAGTGCCTATCCTCACCTTCTCATGGTGAAGGTGTAGCATTTAATTAGAAGAGAAAATATACATCCATAGGATGAAACTGTCTATGGTCTTTACCATAAGAAAAGAAAAAGTGAAAGTTAGAAGATAAAATTACAATTCCCCAGCATCTATTTTTTGTTGTAAAAATAGTCGCGCCTTTAATGCTGTTTGTCGCTGAGGTCTTGTGTCTGTCAATGTTGTAGTAGGATGCGTTACCACTCCTACTGTCAAAGGAATAGTTACTGGAAGTTCAGTGTCTCCAGTTGTTACTGTCAGTGGAGAAGGTTCTCCAAAGTCCATTGTTTTGGGTCCAGACTCTAAAGGGTACAAAAGAGAAATGTCTCTTGTTGTGTCACCCGTTGAAGTCCTTAATTTGACCACTCTTGTTACCCGTCTGCCCCTGGTCTGAGTTCTAAAACTCTAGCCAGAGGCCAGTATTGTCTTGGAGTACTGTCATGTATGAGAACAAGGTCCCCTACCTTAATTGTGTCAGACCAATCCTTCTTAGTCATTTGTTATGTCTCTCCCTTAGACCCATCAAGTACTCAGTTTTCCACTGTTTAATAAAATGAACTTTAACTCTAGTTAAGTGTTGTAACTTAGTCTGGAGTTCATCGTGTCGTTGAGTCCAGTTTGGGTCTTCTGAAGAGTCTATATTGTAGTCCGGCAGGAGACTAACTTGTTCTCCCCGAATCAAATGATTTGGAGTTAATGGTTCCGGGTCATTAATGTTGTCACTCACATAAGTGAGTGGTCTATTGTTGATGATGTTCTCAATCTCAGCCAGGAGAGTGAGCAACTCAAATAAGTGTATCTGTTTTTTACCAATTGCTTTCTTCAAGCAATTCTTTACTGTTTGTATATTCCTCTCCCAGATAGAACCATACCAAGGAGAGGCAACTGGAATATACTTCCACTTTATGTTTGAATTTTGTATATATAATTGTGTGAGTTCGTTGCTTAACAAGTCGTGGATGACTTGTTCACCAGCCTTGAAATATGTAGCATTGTCAGTCCAAACTGTCTTTGGTATTGAATGTCGTGCACAGAATCTCTTAAAGACAGCAACAAAAGATTCTGCTGTAAGGTCCTCCACAACATCCAGATAAACAGCTCGTGAGGCAGCACATGTAAACAGTACAATGTACATTTTTTGTTCAGTGTCACCCACCCCTACAGTCAATGCTCCTGTATAGTCAATGCCTACAGTCTCAAAGGGTCTGTTGAGAGTAACTCTCTCCTCTGGCAAAGCAGGAGGATTTGGTTTCCTATAGGGCCTAGCATGAATACACCTACATGTAACACACTCACTCAGGACTGTTTTAACAGTGATCCTTCCCTTGGGTATCCAATAAGTTTTTCTTAATGTAGTTAGTGTCTGTGGTACCCCCATATGATATACATCATTGTGTGTTTTTCTGATGATTAATGTTGTCAAATAGCTAAATCTAGGTAAAAGGATTGGATGTTTGCTTTTGTATGACAGTTTTGATTTGTCTAATCTCCCTTTACACCTTAGAAGGCCTTCCTCATCTCTGAACAAGTTTAGATCCACAACTACTGATGGTACAGGTTCTTTTGTTTGTTTCCCATTAGTCAAGAATTCTAACTCTTTATTGTACTCTTTTTGTTGTGCATGGCCTATCCAGTATTTGGTTGCAACTTCTGTATAATTATGATTGTTTTTATTTAGCTGTTTGTTAATTGTAGTTAAACAGTTGTGAGCAAACCTCAAACAGTAGGCTGTGACCCTGACAAGTTTACTGAAATCAGAATAACGTTCATAATTAGTGATTGGTTCAACCTTTTCATTTGAAAAGATTAAATTTAATGTCAAGTTAACTTGTTCCACAGGCCATTGGTCTGTATTACAGAGCCACTTAGGTCCCATAAACCAAGTTTTGTTTGACTTCAACAACTTGTAGGATAAACCTCTGGTCAGAAAGTCTGCTGGATTTTGTTTAGTTGGAACATAGTGAAAGTTTACTTGTAGGCTTTCATTAGCTTCAGCTATTTCTTTTAGCCTATTTCTTACAAAGATATTCTTACTATTAATGCTATCATTCCGTATCCAGGCAAGACAAATCTGACTGTCAAGCCAGATGTGGATATCAGTTATGTTCACATCATGGTAAGCATCCTTAAGCAATGAAATGGTTTTAATGGCTAATGCAGCAGCCAATAGTTCCAATTGAGGTATGGTTCGGGTAGGTTTGAGAGGTGCAACTTTCCCTTTTGCATAAATTAGATGACTTTCTGTAGGACTTACAAGATACGCACAGCACCCATAAGCTTGTGTGCTTGCATCAGCAAACACATGAAGTCTCTGGGGCTTATCCCTAAACCCACAGCACCTTTGAATTTTAATGTTCTGCACTTTTGTTAAATCAGCAGCTAACTTCTTCCAAGATTTTTGATTTTCATTTGTTATTGGATCATCCCACCCAACATTTGTCCTCCAAATTTCTTGGAGGAGAATCTTTGATTTTATTGTTGAAGGCAGGAATAGACCCATAGGATCAAAAATTTTGGAAGCCTCTGATAATATTTGTCTTTTAGTATTTGCTTCCTCATCAAGTTTAAAACCTTTAGTACAGATTGAATCATGACTGTTAGAAGTTGCATCCAAATACCAGTTCATACCTAAAGTTTTAACTCTGTCTGATGGCTCAGTAAGACCATTATTATACTTTAAAATCTTTTTGTTTAAATCCTCATCATTTGAAATCCACTCTCTAAGTTCAAAGTTACCTTGTTGCATAATGTTTTGAGAGTGTTCATAGACTTCAGATAATTCAGATTTTGTTGTTGTTGAGCCTATTAGATTGTCTACGTAAAAATGTTCCTTAAGGAAGTTCAATGTTAAAGAGTTATTAAACTGGTTCAAATGATGTCCAATTGTCAATGCTAATAGGCTAGGTGAGCAATTGGCTCCAAACAACACAACATTAAATCTATAGGTTATGAACCCTTTATTCAAATCAAATGGATCCTTGAACCATAAGAACCTAAGTTGGTTCTTATCATATTCATTTTTAAGATTTATTCTCAAAAATGCCTTTGAATGTCACTTTGTACGGCATATTTATCTAACCTGAACCTCAGTAAGATCTTCACAAGGTCAGAAATGAGATTAGGACCCTCAATCAGGCAGTCATTCAAACTGTGTTTATCACTGTCTTTGAGGCTACAGTTATATACTACTCTGAGTTTTGTTGTTGGGGCATCTTGTCGATAAACCCCCCTGTGGGTTAAATAATGACAACCATCTTTTTTAAAAGGATTATTTGTTACTTCTTCAATGAAGCCTTTCTGTAGCTGTTCTTTGAAGACATCACTGTACTTTTTAATATTATTATCTTGTTTGAGTTTTTTCATTACTTTATATAAATGTCCTTTAGCTACTTTGAGATTATCTCTTAAAGTTGGACAATTTATTTTCCAAGGTAACTCAATAAAATAACTATTGTCTTTGCACTGAATGGTGTCTTCAAATCTTTCTACCATTAACTGATCTTCTGAAGTTTGATTTGTGTCATGTATACCCACAGATTCTAGCAACCATAAAGTTTGAATTGCCTCATCCAAAGTTTCATTTGATAATGATGAATTAATGTTCTCAGTTGATATAATATTATTCAAAGTGTTGCTATTCTTACAGGTGTTATGTAGGACTGAGTTGAGGCACATAGTATTTGTTAGTCATGAACTGTTTTGGTTTAGGTCTAGGTTGTATTTGGATAGGTCACCCAAAGGGGCTATCCCTGATGGAGTCTGAATAGCTATACCATTACCTATCTTCACTATGCCCTTATGAATAAGATTAATATAATCTGCCCCCATTAACATTTCAATGTTAGCTACTGTGTTGTTAGTGATATGTCTATCAGCTATTTTGTAGTGTTTTCCCAAATGATTTATGGTTTGTTCTAGTTTGGGTATAACCAGTTTGTTTTGTCCTACTTTAGAAATAATAACTGCTTCAATTTTCTCTAATTTATTTTCTAAATGTAGTTCCAGGTCAATTGTCTTATAGCTATTTTTGTCCGAGTTATCCTTAACAAAGGATGCAATATTGAGGTTTTGTTCATTCGGGTTTGGTGTCAAACCCAATTTATTAACTACATTTTGTGAAACAAATGTTTGTTGAGAACAACAGTATATAAGACATCTCACTGGAGTGGTGCTACCCTCACTATTCACTAAGTCCAAAGTAATAGTTGGTAAAAGAATCTCAGTGTTTTTTGTTACGTTGTTTGAACAAACAGAATGTCCCATGAAAGTGGCATTTTCTTGATTACCTTTGTTTGGTGGAGGTATCTTTTGAGTTTGAGTACTATTGTTTGGACACTTTGGTGAATCACACATTGATGAGACATGTCGTAAACTTTTACAAAACTTACACTTGAATCTTAACCTAGATTTACAGTCTTTCTTATAATGTCCCTGGCCAGTACACTTTTTACATAGGTTCAACTGTTCACATCTTTTAGCTCTTTGGTTAAAGTCTGAATATTTGTCACACCCAGTACTACTGTGTTCATTACTTGCACAAAATTTGCAATGTAGTGTGTAAGTTGAGGCAGCAGTTACATTAAAGTTCTGTAATGTAGGTGTTCGTGTATTACAGTTGGTCACATTTGATTCTACAGTATCAAGTTTTGTCTGTTTGGCTGTAGCTAGTTGGTCTCTGGGAACAGTCTTTGGTTTATCCATAGTCTGGGTCTTATTTTGTGTTGGAATATCTCTCAATTTGTAATTAGTTAGGATATTTGGAAAGTGTTTTCTGATACTTTCAAGATTAGGATAATTTTCTCCCGTCTTTAGAACTAAAATATCTTTAACCCTCAAAGGAAGGCACCTAAGAACTATGCCTTGTATAATCCAAGATGAAGCTTTAATATCTATCTCATTGCTAACCAGTTGTCCTATAATAGCTTCTAATTTTGTATAAAAATTTTCCATATCACTATGGTTATCTTTTATGGGTGCAAAATCAAATTTTTTTTGAGATAATTCATATACAATCTCATCTTTATTAATGTAATTACGTTTTAAGAGATCAATAGCTACTTCATATGAATTCCCTACGGCTGGTAAATAGGCTATCAGGTTATAGGCTGGGCCTTTAAGGAAACTAGTTAAGTAGCTAAACTTTTCAACAGTTGAAATATAAGGTTTATTACCTATTAAACTCTCAAATTTGTCAATGAAAGATGGGAATTGTACCGTGTCCCCTTCAAATGTTGGTACTAGCAAAATGGGTAACTGAGCCCTCAATTCTTGTGACTCAGGATTTAGCATGCCACTTAAATTTTGTTGAAGGTTAGCTCTACTTTGATTAAAATCAGAATTAGGTTTATTTGGTGTTAAGTCAGTCAAACGAGACCGTAGTCTCCTTATTTGCTGTTCAATTGAGATTACCTGAACATCATTATCAGCGTAAAGGTCTATCAATTGTTCTTCAGCCATTTCGGATTCAACTAACTCTGAAATACTCTCATCAATGGCTATTATTTCCTTCTTTTTAGTTTCCAATTTAAGAATTACACACTCTAAATCTTCCTTACCTGGTTGTGTAATATTGTTAAAAGTGTTCTTGGCCTTTGTAACAGCACCCAACTTTGCCCCCCTTTTCTTTTTTAACTTTTTCAATTCTGCACTGTCCATGTTTAAGTCAAAATTGTTTAACTGGGGATCGTAATGAAATAGAGGACAAGAAGAAATTACCAGAGAAGAGAGAGCACAGACAAAACAGTCAAGTTTAAATTTGGTTTAATCCCCACCAAGTACTTATGTGTCACTCAGGTCTAAGCTTATAAGAGAATAAGACTCCTTAAATGTAAATGTTTCCTAGTTAGGCCCTAGGTTGTAGACCTAATTAGGCTTGATTAGGTTAGGCTTAGGCTAGACCATTTAGCCTAATTCTGCAATTTTTGTTGAGTAAGGTTAAGGTTTGTAAATTCCCCACACACGGACCACCAATGTGAAAAATGCTCTGTATGAATTGGTCCACAATTAACCCACCCCTTATTTCTCCAGTCTAACTATAGAGTAGATCAAGTCTAGCCTAGAGGGGTCAGCCTAGAGATTCCGGAAATGGTCCAGAGCGGGCAGATAAATTGAGGTCCACAGTAGGATTCATCACCAAACTAGGTTAGGGCAATCTACCTTTACCTTTGTTAAGCTATGAGTTGATGCTGGGTCTTAGGCCACAATGTAGGCCAAAGTTGTCTGACCCAGCTTAATTTAATGAATCTACGTAAAACTGGGTTAAAAACACAATTAGTCACTTACTGCTAGTTATTAGAGAGTCCCTTTTCCCGTCTTGTTTGTTTATTAAGAGCGTACTTGCTGGTGGGGATCTTTCTTCGGTGTCTGTTCTCGTCCTTTCTCCCGTTCCGTCTTGTCGCCCCCGTTCCTCGTTTTCGTTCTCCTTTGTTCTCCTCTTCGCGGGGCTTTTTCCACCAGCGTTGTCTTGGTTTTTTCCCCGGTTGGTTGATCGGTAATGTATATCTATTACCGAGCACGCTCTTCTCACACAGTATATAAATACTAGTGTGGAGAATAACTCTGGTGAGCAACCAATTGGTTTCATCCACCCAGTTATTGACATAAAAGGAATTTAATAATTGTTAGATTAACTACCTACCTACTCAGTGAACCATTTTCGTTACCTCCCAACTACCCACTCATCAGTTTTCCATAGACGATATTTCTTCGAATTCAACTCTCTACGCTATTTTACGTATGTCAGCTCGCCTACTAAACATACAGTATTTCAGTGGAATGTCTTTAAAAACTCTCTCGATTCTGCTAGAAATTCATAACATTATTGTGTTATGTTATGTTATACTGTTATCGTGCTATATTACTGGTTTGTTATCTGTCTACGTCACATAGTTTTCCATGTCCTCATTAACTATACTTATTATTTCTACCTAAATATTATTCAAAGTCTATGTTACTTGTGCGTTACGTTACCATAAATGTCCATGTAATTTCAATGGAAGGTATATTGTTATCCTACTTCCTCTTACTTTCTCGTCACTGACTACTTAGGCTTTAAAATTATGATAGATAGTCATTTCCTAAGTTATTCGACATGATTGGATCTTAGAATAATTATAGTAATCATAGTTAACTAGTGTATAAAGTTGTTCAGTCAAATCTCTCATAAATTATGTACAGTAAATCTTATAACTTAGTATGTGCTTAATGTACTTCAAAGTAATGTACAACCCCGACATTAGGTCGCCACTCAGAGATATACAGTCGGCAAATTATTGTTTTTATTTTTATTTTTGTTTTAATTCTTAAGATGAAATAACTTGCAGATTCTTCAAGGAGGGGGAACTTAACCCTCAAACTGGACTCCCCCGAAATGTAAACCTATTTATTTCTCTGTATTGAAAATTAAATTATTCCTGCCTGAGCCTTAGCCCTTGACTGAGGAGGTTGAGCCTTCTCCTCCTTAACTCTGACCCTTAGCAGAGTGTTAGCCTCTTAGATTTTTGCCCAAGACAATTAACCCAGATTTAGTGAACTTCGGCAGTATCTCGGCCTTCTGTGAAAATTTCGTCAATAAGACAGTTTGAGTTAAAGAAGACTCCATTTAAGTAGGTAAATTATGTGTTTCCGTCCACCCCTTCATTAATTTGGTTATAAAATTATAATTAACATAATTATTCGCGCGAATGTCCCACCGGACAAGGCCGATCTCAACTTTGAGGACTATATCACGTCAGATCGTCCTGTACAATGCATCCCCTGAAAAAAGTCGCGTACAAGGAGTGGCTATGCATGCGCGACACATGTATTTAATAGTACATCTCGTTAGGGAATGAAATTCATCATATATATATATATATGAAAATTATTTCACGAAAGTAACACGTGAAAAATATTTATGATGAATAAAACCACGAAGGAAAGGAAACACAAAAAGGTGCTCAAGCGCTTTCGTCTAATGACATCCTCAGGAACACTGAAGTACATAAAAGGTTACGGCCTATATATAGGTTACAGAAAAAAAAAAAAAATATGTATATGTGTATGTATGTTATTTATTTATTTATTTTTTCTTTCTGTAACCTATATATAGGCCGTAACCTTTTATGTACTTCAGTGTTCCTGAGGATGTCATTAGACGAAAGCGCTTGAGCACCTTTTTGTGTTTCCTTTCCTTCGTGGTTTTATTCATCATATATATATATATATATATATATATTGGTCCGTAAGGAGTGTAAATAGAACCGTATGTCACATTAGTTCGCTCCCTCTGGCAGTTTATTTTACGACGACAATTAAAACTTTGTTCAGAAACTTGTCATAATAGTGAACATGTATTCGTAAAAATACAAAAGTTCACTCGTCTCTTCTCCTTAGAATTTAATTAAAGGACACGTCCTTTAATAAAGGAAGTTTTTAGAGTCTTTACTGTCATTTGGGAATCGCACAAAATGAAATCACATACGATGAAACATCTCATTTGAGGCTACTTTATGTTACTTTCGTATTTTATGGTAATGATTAATGTAGTAACGTCTAATTAAAAAATAGAATGTTTTGGTTATAAGAAATTAAAAGAAGATAATATTAAATAAATGAAATTACGATAAATTATGGTTGTTTATATTATAATGATATTTAATTAGAATGTTTTGGTTATAAGAAATTAATAAAGAAGATAAGAATAATTAATAAATGTAAAATTAAGATAAATAATGGTTGTTTATTGAAATTATAAAATACGAGTTGGCAACGCCTTAACATCGGCCCGCGGAGGCTTGGTAGAGATGCCCTTCAGTCACTGGGCCGCCTCGCGTTTACGAAGGCGTCTTTTCGTGTTAGAATGTAATTGTGAATTTAAACTATTTTTTCTGTCTCTCTCTCGCCTTAAGTATTATAATTAAATCCCCCGTCGCATTACCCCGTTTAACTAAGTCTGTTTCGGCAATAATAAAGTAGTAAAAAAGGTTAAATAAGTGTATGATTAATCCCAGTCTCCCTTTGCATTGGTAACGGCTTTTCGACTCGGCCGACTACCTTATTTATACAGTATGCAAAAAGCGAGCGACAAAAGTTGAGATGAGACAGGCGAGTTAATTCATTGACTTCTAGAATTGTAAATTCCGTGCAATTCCGTGCGTGGTTCCCCTTTTCAGTATATCTCCCCCCCCTGATCCTTTTAGAATTGGACGTGTCTCTTGTTTTGTTTTTTCGCCATTTGGAGAGAGAGCGGAACCAACCTAAAGCGTGCTGACCTGTTGCATGGTGATGCAATCCCTTGGATTCTAGCGAAGTGAGCAGGAGCTGCGATTGAAAATTGAAGAAGTCCGTTGTCAGCGTGCGGATTGTGATCTAAACAACGTCTAGCTATTAATGAAATTATAAGTGAAAGGGTGCGATTATTGCCCATATTTGTTGTGTTTTTCGTGAAATAGTATGTGCGCTCTGGTCAGTATTTTATATAAACATTTTCTTATTTGTTTTAGGTTGCCCTGATAGTAACTGTATAACTATGTAACTGTATAAATAATTGTTTCAAATGTAAAGCGATCTTTGATGAGGAATCGCTGGAATAGATTGTGAACTTGAAATTTATGTAACCAATGTTAAGAAAATTGTCCATTATTTTTTGGCACGTTATAGATTCGTTACAGGTTGTAAATTTGATTATTAGTGTGAAATGTTATTTTAAGATATTAATGTCATTTTAAGATAGATTGCAACGAAACGATTGTGGGAGGGACAAGGGAAAATACTTTGATATCATTTTCTGAAGTAAAGAGGTTAATTAAAGAGTTAAAGAATGGTTCTGCGTCAGGGGTAGGTGACTTATCGAATGAGCACTTAAAATATGCAAATGACGTAGTATGTCTGCATATATCATTGCTCCTATCAGCCATGCTTGCTCATAGTTATATCCCTGCAGAGTTCATGAGGGAATATATCTTGCCTCTGGTCAAAAATAAGTACGGAGACATTCTGTCCAGCAATAATTACAGGCCTATTGCTGTCGCTTCCTGCTTCTCGAAACTACTAGAAAAACTCTTGTTACTCCGATTAAATGATTTCCTATGGACATCTAATCAGTTTGGCTTTAAAATTAAAAGGTCCCACTCAACTGACCTGTGTATCTATGTACTTAAAGAAACAATATCTAAATACATTGACAGTAATTCAACTATTTATAGCTGTTTCCTAGATATAAGTAAGGCATATAATAGGGTGAACCACAATATTTTATTTGCAAAACTAGAAGACAGGAAGGTTCCCATGTACATATTAAATTTATTCAAATTTTGGTATTCCCACCAATCTTTCCCTGTTAGGTGGGGCAATGTACTATCCGAGTGTTTTGGCTCCTCTTGCGGGGTGAGACAAGGCTCCTTGCTCTCCCCTATGCTGTTTAATGTGTATATCGACGGATTAATTGCTTCACTTAATGAGGCAACGGTGGGATGTTGTATAGATAACACAAGGATAAATAACTTAGTTTATGCCGATGATATGGTGTTAATCAGTCCCTCTGTTAAAGGTCTAGATCGGCTACTAAAAGTCTGCGAAGCGTATTCGCAGAAACATGATATTCTTTTTAATGTTACAAAAACTAAGGTTATGCAATTTCACCCTAAAAGCTGTAATCAGCCAGTTGATATAAGGTTTAAAATGAATGGTGAAGTAATTGAGGAAGTACAAGAGTTTAAGTATTTGGGTCAAACTATTACCAGCTCCTTGAGTGATGACTCGGATATAAGAAAACAATCTCGAAGCCTGTGTGCTAAAGCGAATATGACCATAAGGAACTTTCGATTCTGTACAAGTAAAGCTGAAGACAGTCTCTTTCGTTCTTTCTACAGTAATATATATGGACAGCAACTGTGGGTGAATTATAAAAAAGGTTCTGGCAGAACTCTAAATTTGCTGTACAACAGGTCTTTTAGACTCTTACATAAATTACCCCCGAAATGCTCAACTTCGCAAATGTTTGCTACCAGCAATGTCCCGAGCTTCCCGGAGGTAACAAGACGTGCTCAACACAATCTAATGCAAAAAATTAAAAAATCAACCAACCCGATCATCCAAGCTATCCATGAGTCCTGCCATTTATCCTCTAAGCTATGGACTTCTTGGTACGAAAACGTCTGTCTGTAGTTCCACTTAACTTCGATATTACAGTATTATTTCTAATCAATTGTATATATTTCTATCCTTAGTATATGAACTGTCATTATATTAATAATATTTGTCATATGGACTATAGTCTGCCAATAAACCTTTTCATTTTCATTTAATTTTCATTTTCATTTTCATTTTATGCAAATGTTTTGAAAATTATAGTTTGTTTTCGATTTTTATAAAATGATACAAAATATCTGATGTGTGGAATTTGTCATTCTAATAATTTCTTGTCTATCTCTAACTTGAATTTTGTTGAAGAAAAAAAAATTGGAAAATAAATAACTTTGTTGAATAAATAAATAAATTTGTTATATTAATAAGTTTTCCTAGTGTAAAACTTATTTTTAAGGGGATGATGCGAGTGGAGTAATGTCTAATTAAAAATTAGAATGTTTTGGTTATAAGAAATTAAAAGAAGATAATAATATTAAATAAATGAAATTACGATAAATTACACCAGTACACATTTGAAAACTTGTCGATCGATTTTTACAAACTAGTTGGTGATTTTATATAATTTGAGTGCGCTGATCTCAAAAATATAGTTAGTTTTTCCCTATCACGTATGGTTTTCTTACTACAGGATGTGTCATAAATCCCCCATTTATCCCCAAATGTGAACCATCTTATCGAGACCAACATTGGATTGCACATGCTAAACCATAAATTTTGTTGTTATAGACTTACAGTAACGCTTACATAATAATGTAGGGTAAATATATATAACAACCAGTCCCGTTCTCAGCAAAATACTCTCTCCCCTCCCATCAATGGGTGGTTAACATTTGGGGACAGATGAGGTATTACAACACCCCTTGTAGCACGAAATCTTTAGGTGATAGAGTAAAACCTAATTAAAGCAGAATTAAATAGCTCCTAGCTCTTGGACAAGCATATTGCTTGTTTATGAAAGAATAAAAAATAACTGAAAGAAACAAAATATATTTACCTTCTTTACTTGCAAATATTTCAGGACTTATTCCAAAGACTTAAGACTACGAAGGTAGATCTGACTAATGACGACTAAACCGGTGCTTCTTTGATGTTGTCTTATGCTGTGCGTTAGGCTGATCTCGTTGCAGACACTAGCAGTAATCCGCCATCATATTTGTATGCCATCTTCCTTGATATCTTCTTTTCATGGTTTTGATGTCCTGGTGAAATCGTTCCCCTTGCTCCTCACTGACATCTCCGAGATTTTTGGGAAAATGGTCAAGATGCGAAAATAAGAAGTGAACTTTCAGGCTCATGTTGCAGCCTAAGGCGCAAAACTTTTTAAGCATATTTTACACCAGTCTTTCATAATTTTGGCTTTTGTAGTTTCCCAAGAAGTTTTCAACAACATCTTTGAAACCAAGCCATGCTTCTTTTTCTTTATTGGTCATTGTGTTCAGGAAATGATCGTCTGTCAATAACTTTCTAATCTGAGGACCTATAAAAACACCTTCCTTTATTTTCTCGTAGCTAATCTTTGGATATTTTGAACAAATGTACTTGAAACACTCACCTTCTCTATTCAATGCTTTGACATACTGCTTCATCAAGCCTAACTTAATGTGCAAGGGTGGTAGGAGGATTTTATTTGGTTCAACTAGATGTTCATGTAAAATGTTCTTTGATCCTGGGGTAAGATTCTCTCTAGGAGGCCAAGTTTTCCTCTTCCAGTGCTGGTCACGTGCTCGACTATCCCATTCGCAGATGAAACATGGCATCTTAGTGTAACCTGACTGCTGCCCAAGTAACATGCAAAGGACTTTGAGATCCCCACACAATATCCATCTGTGATTTTGATACTGAATTTTTTCTAGAAGCAGTTTCATGTTATCATAGGTCTCTTTTAAATGAGTAGAATGGGCCACTGGGATTGATGCATATTTGTTACCGTTGTGCAGTAACACTCCTTTTAGACTGGTTTTAGAGGAATCTATAAACAACCTGCAGTCACTGGTTTGGCATTCGATGCCTAGCTTGCACACTAATCCTGTGATGTCCTTGCAAAATACCAAGGGACCATCTTCTTCGAAAAAAGGCACGAAGTCTTTCTCACGATTTCTGTACCAAGCGAAGTATGTGTCGGATGCCAATAAATTGTTCTCCTGCAATCTAGACCCCAAAAGTTCTGCAGAGTCCTTAGGCAGATTCAAATCCCTGACTAAGTCATTTAGTTCGGCTTGGGTTAATGGTTTAGGATCTCGTCAGCTGTTGGTTTTCATAAAACATCATCATTGTCTGGATTTGAGCTGAATCAGAATCTGAATTGTATTGATCCAGATCTCGGGTGGGCGGGGAATAGGAACTTCTGGACTATGGGGTACCGGCCTTATTGCAGATGGAAGACTTGGGTATTGAAGGCTCTCTTTATTCTTTGCATTATAACCTTTAACATTGCAAGAACAGAAGTAGCAGTCGTCGGTATGGTTTCTAGGCTCGCGCCATACCATAGGGATCCCAAATGGCAAACTTTTTTTTTACCTTTGCTCCAATTCCTTAGTGCCGCAACACAAGTAAGACAAACCTTGTGTGGAGCCCCAACTTTTATCTTGATCTCCTAATTTAATTCCAAAATAAGCATGATAAGCTCTCTTAATGAAGGTCGTTACATTTGTCCTCTGTTTTACAACCAACATACCGACCACAAATATAACCAAAATATGTCTGGACTATGGGTACATCCTCTAGAAGCCATTATTAAAATTTTATAGACGTAATGTTAGAATTATCTATCTGAAAAATATGAAAAAACGAAATTAATTAAGAAAAAAGGTAAAAACTTACAAAAACGCCCCAAAATTGTTTGCTAATAACTTTAAAAACTGTGGGTGATAGAAAAAAACTGGTAGCATTTTTTAATTCAGCGCAGCGAACTGCTTCAGAATCACAACTCAAAATAAAGAAATCGATTTTCATGCAGACCGGTGTTATGGTTGTTTATATTATAATGATATTTAATTAGAATGTTGTGGTTATAAGAAATTAATAAAGATAAGAATAATTAATAAATGTAAAATTAAGATAAATAATGGTTGTTTATTGAAATTATAAAATACGAGTTGGCAACGCCTGAACATCGGCCCGCGGAGGCTTGGTAGAGATGCCCTTCAGTCACTGGGCCGCCTCGCGTTTACGAAGGCATCTTTTCGTGTTAGAATGTGATTGTGAATTTAAACTATTTTTTCTGTCTCTCTCGTCTTAAGTATTATAATTAAATCCCCCCTCGCATTACCCCGTTTAACTAAGTCTGTTTCGGCAATAATAAAGTAGTAAAAAAGGTTAAATAAGTGTATGATTAATCCCAGTCTCCCTTTGCATTGGTAACGGCTTTTCGACTCGGCCGGCTACCTTATTTACACAGTAAGCGAAAAGCGAGTGAAAAGCGTGTAAAGAGAATGATTAATGGTAGAACAGAAATTGAATAACGAGTAGAAAGTAAAGTAAATAAGGAATTATAATAATGAAGAAAGTTAACCACGACATTAATTATTATTATAATTATCATACCTGGTAATTATACTGCTATTACTGATATATTAATAATATTTTTAGTAATAATAATAATAATATGATCTACTTATGTTTCGTAAGTAAAACTAATTTGAGAAAATAGGTGAGATGCCACCCTACTACAGATGATTGACTGTTATATTCTCTGAAAACACTGGTATGCATATGAAATTTTTTTGTCTGCTGTGAGGGTTTTTTCAACTCATATTATATAATTCGACCATGCTGAATTCGAAAATGACATTGGTTTTCCTCAATCAGGTCAGGTTTTTCTCTATTGGCCATTTAATAAGTCCAATTTTATCCCCAAATTTATTGATTTTTTTAGCTTAAACACGTAGATACGAGTAAATATAAGAACACTCGTGAAAAATGAAAACATTGTGTGAATAAATACTTTTATTCATACAATGAATATGGAAAAAAGTTTATTGAGGAAGGAATGAAGTTTTTTGGCTTTCCGTTTTGTTTTTCTTCGGGCACGTCTCGCTTCAAAACACCAGCAATAGTCCGCCAGCATATTGATATCCCAGTTTCCCTGGTACCTCTCTTCCATTATTTTGATATCTTGGTGAAATCGTTCACCTGTTCCTCACTATAATCCCCGCAATTTTCAGGAAAATAGTCCAAGTGGGACCACAAAAAGTGCATTTTTTATGGACATGCGCGACATGAACTTTGAAAGCTTCCATCAAGTTTTCGACAACGGACTCGTATTCTGGACTTCTACGCTTGCCAAGAAAACAGTGACAACTGATTTGAATGCCTGCCAGGCATTCTTCTCAGTTGGAGTCATTGCGTTTTCGAACTGAGTATCCTTGATCAAAGTTCGAATTTGAGGACCATCAAAAACCCCAGCATTTAGTTTAGCATCAGATATATGGGAAATTTACTCTCGAGAATATCGGAATGCTGAACCCTCCTTATTCATTGATTTGATGAAATTTTCATCAAGCCAGCTTAATTGAAGTGGTGGGAGCAAAATTTTGTGGTGGTACAAGGGCACTGAAACGACATTATGCGACCCAGGTTCAAAATTCTCTCTGGATGCCCATTCACGCTGTGCATAGTGCTTCTCATCCGCTCGGCTATCCCATTTGCAGAGGAAACATGGGTATTTCGTGTATCTCCCTTGCATTCCCAATACAAATGCCACAATCTGAAAAAAAATGAAAATTTAAAGAATTTAGAGAATTTGTTTCATCAGATAAAAAAAATCTATGCATTGGACTGTATCACTTTGTGGGAAGTTAAGTGTTCTTATACGCTCTCAAATAACCTTGGAAAAACAACATAGTCAATAGCAATAGTTTACTTATGATATTAGTATTACCTTCAAATTTCCACAGATCCTCCAGTTATGTTGGTCGTATACGAGAGCATCCAGTAAAATTTTCATGTATCGTAGCTCTCAGTAGTAAGTGTACGGAATGTGCTACAGGGGACTGATGCAACCCTATTCCCAATGTTGAGAGTACTGCTTCAAACTTCGTTTAGACCAGTCTATAAATAGCCTCCATTCTGATGCGTTATATGGCAGGCCCAAGGATTCGATTAGCCCCTCAACATTGCAGCAGTACACCAAGGAAGAGGTATTTTTCGTGCACTGTAAAAAACTTGCGGAATTCTTCCTCTCGTTTCTATACCAGGAGAATGTTGTTCCGGAGCCAGCAAGTTGTCCTCTCGAAGTCGTGAGCCCACGATCTCGGCAGCTAATTTGGAAAGTCCTAAATCCCTGGTAAGATCATTAAGTTTGGCCTGGTTGAGAGGCCTCGGCTCATTTGAAGCGGTATTTTGAGGTATATACGACTGGAACTGGTCATTGGCATTGGTCATTGATTCATCATCAGAATCATCGAAGTCCAGGGTTTGAGGTGGGTCGGGTATTGGAATTCCAGGACCATGGGGTACAGGTCTCATAGCAGAAGGAATGTCAGGGTATACAACAATGTGTTTATTCTTCTTGTTAACTCCTGAAAATAGAAACACAGAAACATGGATATAAAACTTGCATATGAAATAGAAGAAGCATTCAGACAGTGGCGGCTCGTGAGGGAAGGCTGCGGTCTGTAAGATATGAAATAGGTCGATGGAGTCTGTATATTTTCTTTTTTTTCATTCATATTGTCCCTTCGGGGACAATATGAATGGAAAAGAAAGAAAATATACAATCATTGTATATGTAAATGTAACTTGTATAACAATATGTATGTGTAAATGTATTTTCTATAACAATATGTATATGTAAATGTATGATTACCATTATGGTGAATATTATGCTATATATGGTGAATATTACATTATGGTGAATATTATGTCAAGTTTCATACGAGGATTTCAAAATATTTAAGAAAAATAAATTTATAAGCCCACTTTGGAGGTTTGTCATGCAGAAATAGCAATCTGTCACGTGATCCTTTCCTTCTCTCCAAATCATGGGAATTCCAAAAGGCAAAGATTTCGCTCTGCCTTTGCTCCATCTTCTCAAATTTTCAATGCACGTCTTGCAGCACATATGAGGGGCGAAATTTTTGTCCTGGTCCCCTAGCTTAATTCCAAAGTATGCTCTATACATTGTCTTCACAAATTTAGTGATTTGGGACTGGTTATTTGGCATGGTAACCGTCCCACATATGTAGCAGAATCTATTGGGATCATTTTTACACGCTCTATTCATTATGAAATATTTTATCTATATGCCTGAAAAGTAAAAAAAGATATTATACAAGTGAAACAAGTGATGATAGATGTTACTGTTCCAATTCCGCTTTGACAAAATCACGAAAAATTCTATTTTACTTATGAGGCCATAGCCGGATACCCTGAGCTGATTGAGAAAAACGGATTGCAGATTCGAAATCAGCAGGAAACACTCTATAAGAATCACTTACAAAACCCTTGACAGCAAAATTGATGCATACCAGTGTAATAATTAACATTCTCAAGTTATTTTTAATGATGAAAAATATATGGGTTGCTAGTGGGGCGTGGTTCGGATCCCACATTAAACTGTAGGTCTAAGGTGGAGTGACAAGCTTGACCTCGTCAGAATGAACAATTCGGGCGGAAGCAAAACCAAGGTTAACGAACGTTACATTCCTCTGCATCTGAATTACAATGAATAAACTAAGTATATCATATACAATTGATAAAATAGTAAGAATATATATATATATATATATATATATATATATATATATATATACAGGGTGGGCCGAAAGTCTGGATCCATAGGAAAATATTTATTTTAATACATAAATTACAACAAATGGTAAATACTTAAAATGAATACGTATCAACTTTAACTCGTAAATGCGTATCCGTGATACTGTACAGTGGTTCGTACTCCAGTATAAACAACAAATTATAACAAATGGTCAAATTGGCGGCCTCTGACATCGAGACACTTAGGGATGGAATTTATGATTTTTAATAATTCTTCGAATTGACGTTCTCGAGATGCGTGTTTCATTTGATAATCTTCTTGTTGACTTTACTGGACTATTCGTTAAAGTTTCACATACCATTGCAGAGGTATTTTCATCAGTTGCAGTTTTTGGACGACCAGAACGCCGTCGATCATGTACACTTCCTGTTTCTTTGAAACGTTTAAACAACTTGCCAACAGTCGCAGGTGTTACTGGATGCTTATCAGGATGATTTCTATTGAATTCGGTAGCAACTTCTCTGTGTGTAGCGCCCTGTCTCGCGTACATGAGCACAAGTTCTACCCGGTCTTCTGTTGTTAGATTCGAAGCCATTTCTGGGCTGAAATAAAAAAGGTATTTGAGTATTTATACTGGAGTACGAACTACTGTACAGTATCACGGATACGCATTTACGAGTTAAAGTTGATATTCATTTTAAGTATTTACCATTTGTTGTAATTTATGTATTAAAATAAATATTTTCCTATGGATCCAGACTTTCGGCCCACCCTGTATTATATATATATATAATATATATATATATATATATATATATATATATATACACACAAATTCAGAATGGTTCCCTGAGACAATTATATGTTAAACACAGACCGTGCATGGAACAAGGAACTCTTCTGGGAAAATTAAATCCACTATGGGATCTCTTTGCGAGAGACCCGTTGCCCACGTCGGGCTAAAATCATGAAAAGAAAAACTATGGTATTTGTCATTTACCATTACTTATTCGGACTATAGTGGATTTAATTTTCCCAGAAGAGTTCCTTGTTCCATGCACGGTCTGTGTTTAACATATATATATATATATATATATATATATATATATATATATATATATATATTCCAAGACCTTTTATGCATTCAACGGTACAACCACCCCTGATGAGGGGTACTGTTGAATATACGAAAGGACTTAGAATTAGTTTTCAGTTTTTCTTGTGGGTATGCATCATTTATTTATGTCAAGTGTTTGATTGTGAAATTCATCATATATTATATATATATATATATATATATATATATATATATATATATATATATATATATATATATATCTCGTCAGTTGACCTCGTTTATAATGTTTACCGTTCTGAAACCCGAGTCGGGCATGAAGATAGACATATATGAACAAGATTCAAATTCAAATTTTTTATTGTTACGTATCGTACACTCCTCTACTGCCAAGTCACACTGTCAACATTGGAGCTAATAGGTCTCAGAGAGCTACTCGCAGTGTGCAGTGGCGAGGTGGATCGCGCAAAACCTAGTTTTGTTTGAAGAAATATTTCGAATTGGAACGCGGTTTTGAGAATTCCTTGGACGATACGTCGATACAATCGACAGTTTAACGTTTCTGATGGTTGTATTATTGTAATAGTATTTTGATGTTCAGAATAACGATTTTACACTTTCAGTATTTTTTCTGTGAAAATTTTGGTGTTATACACACGTACGAGGTACGAATCGGCGGTAAAATAAAGAAGAAAAAAATACCTACACACACACACACACACACACACACACACACACACACACACCGAATATATATACTCCCAATACAGTTAAATTCTGTAAAGTTTATTTCGAAAATAAAAGGAGTAAAAAAGTGAAATATTTGATGCCTTTCCAAAATTGCGCTTCTGTTGATTTATTGAATGGCTTGTTGTGTCCGGGCTCTTTCTTTGTTTATTGAAGCTCCTTCAAGACTCGCTTATTCCTCCATAAATATTACTTCCACTTTATATTACGTGTAATGCATAGGCGGTTTCAAATGCCATTATATGCACCGACATGAAAATTCACCTTCTTACGAAATATAATTGCTGTTCTCGTGCTAAACAAGAAATGTAGCTAGGTATAAATTTTTTAAAATATTTTTACTGAGGCTGGATATTGCATATTTGTACCATAAAAAAAAAAAAAAATATATATATATACAGTATATATATATGGTGGGCAATACGCGGTAGGCCCTATAATAAATGTCATTAGGTTAAGTTAAAGTAATTAATGTTTGCTTGATGGGTCACCATTAATCTTTCGATCAAATTACGTTTAATTACCGTCGTTAATGAAGGAGATTAATAGAGTGAGTTTTCTTCCTTTAAAACAAATAAATGATTAAAATCACAATAAACGTTACAATTATTATGAATTGAATGAACAGTCAGGTAAGTGTGAATATTTGGGCAGTAAATAGCGTTACAATGCTTGGTTTAATTTTGCAGTAAGGTAAAGTGCTACCGTTACTGATTAACATTGATATAATTAATAAAAGGACAAATGAACGAGAGTAAATTAATAATCAACGAAAAATAAGATGACGAGCCATTAAATGAATTTAGAATTTATTTAAATTAAAGTATAATATACAGACCAACGTGGTGGCCTGCTAAATTGAGCGAACGTCTTGCGAGAGCGGAAGCAGCTTGATTGAGAAAGTTCCGAAGGAAAGCTCGTCTCAGAGTCGAAAATGAGCGAAGGATTCACGGGAGATGTCTTTGGCTCTGATCGAACAATGGAGCCCCTTGTTTGAGGTAGAGATGCGATGAAGGAGAAAAGGAATTCTTGTGAAGAGGAGAGCGAACGAATGCTTGTCTGCAGGTGTCGCTGAAGAAGTAGCTGAAATGTGTCTATATATATATATATATATATATATATGGGATGAATTTCACAATAAAACACGTGAAATGAATGAATGCTGCAAACCCACAAGGAAAAAGAAAAAACGATTCCAAGGTCTTTCGTGTATTCAGAGCTACACCTCGTCAGGGTGTCATTCCCTGACGAGATGTAGCTCTGAATACACGAAAGGCCTTGGAATCGTTTTTTCTTTTTCCTTGTGTGTTTGCAGCATATATATATATATATATATATATAATATATATATATATATATGTGTGTGTGGTGTGTGTGTGTGTGTGTGTGTGTGTGCGCGCGCATAGAAGCTTCCATAGCAAATATGAGACAATTTGCATACAATATATTAATGTTTCGAGCGAAAATCTTTTATGGCCCACAGAACTACAGTTATACCTGCATTAGCATTCATATGATCTGGAGCAACATGGTCAAGTGTCCCTTGTGTAATCTATAGTTTCATAGTTTCAGCAGCTGTGTAAGTTGGTACGATCCCTACATTTTCTGTATAGAACTTATTACTCCTAATTTCTGTTTTAAAACAGTGAAAACTGGAATTATGTTGAATCCTTTAGCTTCAAACTAATAACGTTAAAGGAAATTTTCATTTAAAGCTTAGTATTTCGTTATGTTAACACAAGTTTTATGTTAACTTTTTAATGTCTTTGGTCCACATAAGTGGACGCCTGCCATATTGTTCCATATTAATGTCTGACATCTGGTTGGTTAACTTTATTATATCGACACTTGTTTACATATGTGGACAAATTGTGCACCATTGAGACATTCGAGGACGGTATTTTTTCTCACTGGAAGTATTGTACAGTTCCCAAAATGCTCACTGTCCACGTATATGTGGGTACTTTGGAAGAGTACTTGGAAATATGAAAAAAAAAACCTAAAACTAAAATTGTGTAAAGAAGTCTAAATCAGTTAATTTGTAATAATTCACAACCAGGAAGGTACCTCGGTAATTAAAGGGTTAAGAAAATATTTGACATATTTTAAAACTAAGTTATTTTGAAACAAATATTTTTTGTTTAAAATATCATTGACAGTTTTTCTTTTTGTTAAAAATTAAAAAAAAATGCCAACAACAAAATTGGTGAGTTGAATAATTTTTAGAATTCAAATTTGAAGATTTTTCGCTACAGTGAAAGAGATATCGACATTTTATAAAGTTAAATGTGCGTAAAAATGAAATGACAATTTAATTTATTGACAATTTGAATTTAAGATGAAGTACAGGGTGGTCACAAAGTTCCTTTGTATGAAAAACGAGTGCAACATACAGATATACTGTAATTTCACTGCAAAGGGACTTCGTGGTCACTCTGTAGTACAGTCGCATTTAAGGAAAGTGATGCCACATTTTCGGCACCCCTCTCCTTAAATGCAACTGTAATACTTTTTTCTCGGTGTGTGGAGGACGTAGTATAGTAGTGATACTCCTTCATCGAAAGAGAGGAACTGTCTGTGGTGGTGTCAGTAGTGGATTACACCGTACTCCTTAAATGTAACCCAGTGGTTCGGGGTCCAAGGCAAGATTTTTAGGGGGTCCACGGCGGGCTATGAAAAGTTGGAAAATTTTCAAGAAAATCTTGGAAATCTGAAATAAAATAAGGTTTTATTATTTATTCCGACTTAGCAGGTTATAGGTAATGTCTACATAACCGTGATGAGTGAAATCCATTGATTACCATTATGTGATCATTAATTATGCGAGTCAAATTTATGCGAGTTGTCAACGATTAAAAACGAAAGAAGGATGTTCTCTTCTACTCCTGATAAGAATCGTTTCATTTTTCATCATTATTTTTATGGGTTATGAGGGGAAAAGTGAAGGGGGTCAACGGGGATTTTTAAGGTTCTCCAAGGGGGGAATGGAGTGAAAAAGGTTGGGAACCACTGATGTAACCACATTACGCTCCCCACACACCCAGAAAGGAAGGAAAGTAATACCGGGTAGTATGGTGTGGTGTAATCCACTACCCATACCACCACAGACAATCCCTCACTCCCTCTACTTCGATGAACCCATACTACTGTTAATTACCCGTTGTACTCTAAACTATATCATATATAATGTTAATGATAAATCCAGTCTGAAAAATATGGCAAAACATGAGGCGAGCAAAGGCTACTCGCTTTCTCTCTCTCTCTCCGTCTTATTTCAATGGGATGGGGTCTCAAGTTATAATTTTTTCTAATGATGAACATTTTTTCGACATAAACTGATTCGATTTTGAAAAGGGATTTCATCAAGAAAACATGAAAATATTTGTTACTCAACAAATTTGTTTTGTTTAAAGAAGAAAAAAGTATGAATGAGATTCAGCAAATTAATATTTTGTACAAAAAAGTCCAACGAAATTAATATATGTTGAATTGAAGTTTAAAAAGGTCGACTATTGCTCTTAAAGCATCATAGGCCTTGTGTTAGGCTGTTTGATGAAATTATTTGTATATTTACGTATGAATGAGTTGTGAATTATTTTCTAATTTTCTAATAACAAAATAATTGTATTCCAGCTAGAGGAAAAATTCAAAGATGTAGAGGGGTAATTTTTTGTGAGGTAACACTCTTGGTACATTGGAACATTATATATATATATATATATATATACCTAGAAAAATTTTTATTCTTGAAAATAAGATATGTTGGTCCCGATTACGTTAGGTTAGTTAAAGTTTGGTTAGGTTAGGTTAGTTTAGGCTAAACCTTACTATCTAATGACTAAACGGAAAACACGCTTCGAGCCCTCAATTCCATCCGAAACGCTTATCACGCCCTTCTTGATTCGATGGCACTAAAGTTAATTTAGATTAAAATTGGGTTAGTTAATTAGTTTTTAGATATATGGATTTAAAACAGTCGGTACTTCACTTATGCGGAGATGCGCACATGTGTGTATTTATATTGTGTGTGTGTGTGTGTGTGTGTGTGTGTGCGCGACTGAGCTACTCGGAAGAACATATTATTTTGATAATGTTCGTAAACACATTAAGACAATGTGTGAATCCACAAGAGAATAATTTTGACCTCAATTGCAGACTGAATTTACCGAAGTTGGACGTTATTTGAACAAACATTTCTCTCACGTTCGCTTTATTAGTGTCATTAAAGCCATGAAGGTTTAGTGATGAGGTGGGGGAGGGAGGGGGGGAGTCGCGCCTTGATTTCTTATATATATGTATGGAATACCATGCTTGAACACGCATTATTTTGGGTAATGCAAAAATAACCCCATTAGGATTCGAACACAGCATCTTTTGAATAGATGGCGAGGTTGCTGACCACTACGCTACGATAGGTTACGTTAGTACAACCTGGCGCATATTTCAACATCTGAGGGAACACAACGTTTGCACGTTCAGAGGGGTTTTCTGTACCAACTCCATACTTTCTGCTCAAGAGGTTCTAGTCCTGGTGTGGTGTTTATATATATATATATATATATATATATATATATATATATTATATATATAAATCATCATTTGAAATCTTTTAAAGAGTGTGTAAAACTGACCTATGCCCAGGCTTATACACATTTCCTGGACGAGAGACTATGATTATGGCTGCATACCCTTGTGATGTATTTGTGCATTTTGGAAGTTGTACGAGTTATTGATTTGAAGAGAACATAAACTTTTTTGTTGCATTCTTGAGAAATAAACGCCATTATCCGTTTTTATCTATTGTCGATTTTCTTTTACTCATTATTTTATATAAATACTAGGGGCACTCAATGTATTTTGCCCCACCCTTTTTTCTGAGCTAAATAATAGCCCATGGGTCTGAAATGTCTTTTGGGCCGTAAGTTTGAACTTTCTGCGCTTCACAGAACCAAACCGAATTTTTCCAGTTTGAACCTCCCCTCCTTGTATAAAACCGCTTTTAAACGCCCTTCTATAAAACCGATGATTAACGCAGTTTCGAAAATGGCGTCTGACGGTGATGTGCGTCGTAAACAGAGAGCTGTTATTGAGTTCTTAACCGCAGAGAAGGAAACAGTTGGAAATATTCACAAACGTCTACAAAACGTTTACGGAGATGCTGTTGTTGATCGAAGCACAGTTGGACGCTGGTCTAAACGTGTGAGATCATCGGAAAGAAGGAGCGCCAACCTCGATGATGAGCCACGCAGCGGTCGCTCGGCATCGGCTGTCACATCTCACACTGTGCATCGTGCTAACAGCATCACTCGATCAAATCGCCGAGTCACATACAAAGAGCTATCACTGGAGCTAGGAATTAGTGAAGGAAGTGTGAATACGATAATTCAGCAACTGGGATACTCAAAAGTGTGTTCACGGTTTGTTCCTCGCGAACTGACTGAAGATCACAAAGCCCAAAGAAAAGAAATTGCTTCTGAGTCGTTGGTTCGATACGAGACAGAAGGGGATGACATCCTTTCACGAATTGTGATTGGGGATGAGACTTGGGTACATCACTTTGAACCTGAAACCAAACGCCAATCCATGGAGTGGCATCACGCAGACTCACCATCACCACGCAAGAAAAAGTTCAAAATGGCTCCCTCTGCAGGAAACGTTATGGCCACCATCTTCTGGGACATGAAAGGGGTGATTCTGGTGGACATTATGAAGAAAGGAGAAACAAGCAACTCAGAGGCATATATTGCTACCCTACAGAGACTCCAGAGACGTATAAAGCGAGTTCGAGCGGAGAGAAAACTGGAAGACGTCCTTCTTTTGCACGATAACGCAACACCACACAACAGTTTGCAAACAAGAGAGGGCATCACAAAAATGCGCTTGACTGTGTTACCCCACCCTCCATACAGCCCGGATCTGGCACCTTGAGACTTTCATTTGTTTGGGCCAATGAAGGATGCTATTCGTGGAAGAAAATTTCAGAGTGACGATGAGGTTGTTGAGAAGGTTAAGAGGTGGCTCGAGCGGAACCCAGCAGACTTTTACCAGCAAGAAATAAAGGCCCTTGTTTCGAGATGGAGGAAAGCTGTAAAAAAGGATGGAGATTATGTGGAAAAATAAAAACTTGTAAAAAAGGTATGCACCTACTAGTGTACAAAATTTCTGGAACTTACAAGGAAACTTGGGAAGGAAAAAAAAAGGTGGGGCAAAATATATTGAGTGGCCCTCGTATATGTCATTATGTATTTGTACATAATATGTCTCCGTATTTATACTTCCGTGGGTGCACCACACTTCAAACATTTTCAAGAATTTAGTACGGGGTGCCCAAAAAAATTGTATGTAACTGTGCCCTTGCTGCCTTGCATGACTGAAACGTTTATATTTGGGTAAATAACTCATCGCCTCAAATTCCATACAAAATTTCCCGATATAACGAGATTCACTTTAGCTCGATTCAGTAAACATAATACTACACAAGAGAGTAACTACATGGGTTGCAGCAGAGCATACAAGGAAAAATGGCTCCCAGCATGTAAGATTTAACTACAAGCGATGAGGTTGAAAAAGAAAAAGAAAAAGTCAGTTCAAACAATGGTTAAAGAGCATTTTGAAGAGGGTAAGTTTCTCTACTTTGTTACTTTAATTCTTTTTAACTTTACAAAAGAAAAATATAAAATTTTGTTGAGGTTTTATTTGTAGGTAAGGTTTTTCGGATAGTTTACCTAACGAAAATATCACGACCTAACCGAACCAAGCGTTAGGTCAACTGTACACCCTTGACGATTGGTTAGGTTAGATCGTGATATTTTCGTTAGTTAGCCTTATAAAGCTAACTAAAGAAGGCTGGGGGCCCTGATCTTCGGGTGATCCGAATTTTTAAACAGGAAGTATGATAGAATATGATAGAATTTTCAAGGTATGTATCTTATTACATATCTTAAAAATTCTATTATGTAAATAAGATAAATAAAACCTGTTAAATTATCTCCCCCCTAATATTAACTTTTTAAACTATGTCCCCCCTCTTTGAAGCTGGGGGGGGGGGGGAATAGTTTAAAAGATCCTTTGTTTTAATTCCAATATATTACTTTTGTAGTTTTTATTTAAAATAAATTTTCCTATGAGACCGGACTTATGGGACACCCTGTACGAAGAAGTTTACTTTAAAATTGTTTATGTAAATATCCGTTGTATGACTACAAAAAGAAATTTTGTTTTTAAGATAGGTAGATGTATACATATTAAACTATAGGGTGATCGAAAAGTGTCTCCGCAGTAGTAATAAGATATTTACTTTATTAAAGTTAGATATTTTAATGAAAATTGTACGATATCGTGAAATCTTTAACAAAATATTGGCGATGTCTAGGCTAGTCTTTTAAGCTAAGTCTTGCTACGTTACTTACTCTAAACATGTAACAATGATATGTCATTACATTTATACAATTCTTATATCTCCTTATGTAAAATTTCAATAAAGTAAATATCTTATTACTGCGGAGAGACTTTTCGATCACCCTGTATTTAAAATGTATTATATCAATGCATTGTCTTAATCTGATTTGGAATAACGACAATCTTTCTAAAAATATGTAACTCTCAATTTGTTAATTACTTTTTAACAGAATAATGATGAGCTAACTAGTAATAATAACATTCGCGGTTGTTTAACTTTATTCGTAAAGGCATAGAGCATGTGAGGAAGGGGACCTATAAAGCTTTACGTGGAGTTCCAACTATTGATGAATCGCTACATAATGTGAACGCGGAGGACGGTCAATCATCCAACTATTGATCAGACTCAAAGTCGCCTAACCTTGATAATCCAACGGGAAGCAGTCAGTGTTGCGATATGGTTACGCCGAAGCCCGATTCATCAGCAACCCCTTGCAGATCGCGGCCCAGGCGCTTGACTATTCGCGGGTCGCAGCGAACAAAGTAGTTCCCGCGGAAGAATACAGACACCATTTTATCTCCCACGTAGCCAATCTGACCAGATTTAGCATTTTCATGCTAGATTTAGCATTATTTTGGTGATTTTCATTGATTTAGCATTAAATCTGGCAATTTGAAAAGTTTAGCATTTTTTTAGCATTATCGTAGGAAATTTGCCATTTTTCTAGCATATTGCTAATTCAAGCTTTAAAATGACTGTAAAAAGCCAGACTACAAAGTATAGCAGATTTTGATGAGATCTTATTGGCGCATTTCTATCAATTGACTTGCATTTTTCGCACAATTTACCTAAATGGCACACATGGCTATATAAACTTAGCAAAGACCACTCACTGCATATGTAATATATCCCTGGTTTTGGCGTAGGTGCTCAAATTTTGGTACATATCGAGCCTTGTTTGCCGCACATCTGGCCTTTTTGGTGCACATTTGGCGTGCAACTGCCATACTTCGCAGTCTGGGTAAAAGGTTCAACTGCACATTCAATATTTATCAATATTTATCAAGTTTAGCATTTTTTTTTTCAAATCTAGCATTTTTTTTATCGTAAGTTTAGCATTTTCCCATCTGAAGAATCTGGTCACCCTGCACGTAGCGTCAGTTTGCACTTGCCAGCGTCCCGCAAGGTTGTTCCGTGTATCTGGTGATTTTATTTACTATTCCAAGTGCCCTTACAAACTTTTTGATCATGAAATCTAAGAGAAAATCAAGTGGTTGTGAGCCTAGTGAGAGGAGGCAAAGAAAAGTGATGTCTCTCACTAATAAAGTAGAATTATTGGCTAAATTAGGGAATTGATTAGTAGATAGTTAAATTAGTAAAGTATACAGTATATCACAAACAATACACAAACTGGTACTTTTCCGTTATCTGCCCCTTTTATTATTGAATGCCAGGTTAGGTTAACTGTACGCCCTTAACGATTGGTTAGATTAAGTCATGATATTTTCGTTAGTTTTAACGAAAATATCACGATTTAACCTAACCAATCGTCAAGGGTGTACAATTGACCCGACTGGGCATTCTATAATAAAGGAGCCAAATAATGGAAAAGTACCCACAAACTCGTATATATATAAGGGTAGGTACTTTCTTGTTATCCCGGATCTCAGACTTTTTGCCAGATGTCAGACTTCAATTTTGACACAGAATATTTTCGTTAATACTAACGAAAATATCACGACTTATCCTAACCCTACCAACTAATTAGGTTAATTGAATGCCCGGTTAGGTAAACTGTACGCCTTTGATAATTGATTAGGTTAAGTCGTGATATTTTCGTTAGTTTTAACGAAGATATTCTGTGTCAAAAGTGAAGTGTGGCAACTGGCAAAAAGTCTGGGGTCCGGGATAACAGGAAAGTACCTAAGGGTAAAATATATATATATATATATGAGAGAGAGAGAGAGAGAGAGAGATTCGTGTGTTTCCACAAATTTCTTCCGTGATTTTAAAAACCCATATTTCTTGGTGCAGGCATAAAATAGTGCGGAATTTTTCAAAGCAAATAACAATATCTTAAGCTTTATGCAAATTTATATATATATATATATATATATATATATATATATTTGAAGATTGAAGTAAAGCACGCAAGACAATGTCTCCAGTCGGACATACTGTATACAGGGTGGGCCGTAAGTTTCCATACAGAGGAAAATTTAAATTATGGTCTTCACGTGCGTCGGTATTTGGATCAGCAGTTTCCGGATGTTTGGATTGGTCGGCGTGGTCCTGTGGAGTGGCCTCCCAGATCCCCAGATCTCACCCCCCTTGATTTCTATCTTTGGGGGCACTTGAAGGCCATGGTGTATCAGGAAAAGATACGAGACATAAATCATCTAAAGGAACGTATCACCAACGCCATTACAAGCATAACGTCAACTGTGCTAATGCGTGTTCATCAACAGTGGGGAACACGTATTGAAATGTGTTTTCAAAACAATGGCAACCATGTAGAGCATATTATATAAATAAAAATGGTTGTCCATAAAAAAAATGTTTATTTTTCCTATGTATGGAAACTTACGGCCCACCCTGTACGTATATATATAATATATCCAAAGATCTTGGCTCTCTTGTCATGTTTATTTGAATGTTTCCACTCGTGCCCGTGGGAGATGGGGCTCACTTTTAAGATGAACTTGAAACAGTAAAGTAAATTGAATTCAATTCACCTCCCCTAGGGCCTTTGTAGGGGAGATTTTCCTTCGGGTCCTAGACCCATTTTTGTTCCGCCCTTGGCTTTTATTCATGTCACGCGCGAGGCCTACTTGATTTCCGACCAAGGTTTATCCTCATTTATTAATTGTATAACGTAAGTATAATTTAATTTTACCCGTGAAAAACATTAAAGATTAAAAGTATAAAAACTTAATAGTGTTTTATAACAACAGTTAAAGGAAAATATGGAAATGAAACCGATGAACAATGTTAGTCTACTTAGGTAAAGTTAAATTTTGAGCGCAAAACAACACGAAGAAAACTAAATAAATGACTACACTACTATGATAATCGTCGTGTATTTAATGACTATGCTATCATCCTTATTGTCGTGCATTTAGTGATACAGTAACAGCCTTATTATCGTGTATTGCATTCGTCAACAACTCACCCATGAGTGGGTCAATGGAAGGATCATCCATCAGTGACCGGCTACCAGGGGTTATTGGGGAAGAAACGTCACCCCACGAAAGAGAGCCGAATTCAACACTGGTTCTTGAATCAGGTTTGTGTGTGTGTGTGTGTGTGTGTGTGTGTGTGTACACACAGGGTGAGTCAAAAGTCCGGAAATATAGGAAGGATAGGAAACTTTGGAGCAAGTGTAGTTTATGTACCCCTGTGGTGCCTAGTGTAGTTTACCTTCCCCTACATTATCCTAGTGTAGTTTACCTTCCCCTACATTATCCTAGTGTAGTTTGCGTTCCCTACCTATGTCCGCGTATACTTAACCAAATAAAACGTTAAAACTAACGAAAATATTAAGACTTAACCTAACCAATCGTCACTATATATACAGGGTGGGCCGAAAGTCTGGATCCATAGGAAAATATTTATTTTAATACATAAATTACAACAAATGGTAAATACTTAAAATGAATATCAACTTTAACTCGTAAATGCGTATCCGTGATACTGTACAGTAGTTCGTACTCCAGTATAAATACTCAAATACTTTTTTTATTTCAGCCCAGAAATGGCTTCGAATCTAACAACAGAAGACCGGATAGAACTTGTGCTCATGTACGCAAGACAGGGCGGTACACACAGAGAAGTTGCTACCGAATTCAATATAAATCATCCTGATAAGCATCCAGTAACACATGCGACTGTTGGCAAGTTGTTTAAACGTTTCAAAGAAACAGGAAGTGTACATGATCGACGGCGTTCTGGTCGTCCAAAAACTGCAACTGATGAAAATACCTCTGCAATGGTATGTGAAACTTTAACGAATAGTCCAGTAAAGTCAACAAGAAGATTATCAAATGAAACACGCATGTCGAGAACGTCAATTCGAAGAATTATTAAAAATCATAAATTCCATCTCTAAGTGTCTCGATGTCAGAGGCCGCCAATTTGAGCATTTGTTATAATTTGTTGTTTATACTGGAGTACGAACCACTGTATAGTATCACGGATACGCATTTACGAGTTAAAGTTGATATTCATTTTAAGTATTTACCATTTGTTGTAATTTATGTATTAAAATAAATATTTTCCTATGGATCCAGACTTTCGGCCCTCCCTGTATATATATATATATATATATATATATTATATATATATATTATATATATATATATATATATATATATATATATATATAATTTCAGCTCAGCTCTTGAGATATGGTAGAAATGAGGAACTTAAACAGACTGAATATTATGGTCCAGAAAGACAAGAAATTCAGAGAAGCACGAAAGCGGTCGACTTGGGAGTAATAATGACCGATGATGCCAAATTCGAGACACAAAATCAGATAGTAATAAACAGCAAAAAAAGTCTCGGGACAGGTACTAAGAACGTTCAAAAGAAAGGACAGGACAGTAATGATTCCCCTGCTAACAACACTGATTACACCAAAACTTGAATACTGCTCAGTTTTGACGTCCCGATATAAAAAGGAAGAAATTAATGAACTAGAAGAAACGCAGACATTTTACAGCCAAATTTGATGGCTGCAAAGAAAACTACTGGGAAAGACTACGTAAACTAAATCTGTACTTCCTGGAAAGAAGAGGAGAGAGGTATGCTATAATCTACATATGGAAAATGATCGAAAAACTGGTACCAAACCTCAAACTAAACTCAATTACCATCCAAACAACACTGGAAAATAGGAAAGGGAGAATGTGTAGTGTTCCCAAATTAAAGGCCCAACAAGGGACCTCCTTAACTCTGAAGGGAAATAGCTTGATCGTCATGGGTCCAAGAATTTTCAACCAGCTTTCAAAGGAACTCAGAAACGTTACAGGGGTCAAAGTTGAAGTCTTCAAGAGAAGACTAGATGCCTGGCTCAGGATGGTACCAGATGAGCCGGGTGTACCTGGCTATGTACGGTGGAGTGCGCAAGAGAGCAACTCGCTCCTCCACCAAGCCAGGACTAGAGGCGGGGCCACCAGGCTTGACCTTCGTGTGAAGAAAGACTGACGCACGGAACCCTAACAAGGTTAACAATATATATATATATATGATATATAAATTGGCGATTGGTTAGGTTGAGTCGTAATATTTTCGTTAGTTTTAACGTTTTATTTGATGGATTCATTCAAAAAATGTCTCCTAAAGATCCTAGAGTAGTTTACGTTCCCCAACTTTGACCTAGTGTAGTTTGTGTCCCTTTTTGCGTCAGGGGACGTAAACTGCACTTGCTCCGAAACTTTTATTGCAAAAACATGTGTTACAAGTAATGTTATTGGATGTGCTCTATATGTTGTCCTTTCACTTCCAGACATATAGAGAACATATAGAGCACATCTTATAACATTACTTGTAACACATGTCTTTTTGCAATAAAAGTGTCCTATTCTTCCTATGTTTCCGGACTTTTGACTCACCCGGTGTGTGCATATATATATATATATATATATATATATATATATATATATATATATATATACAGTATATATAATATATATAAAGTTATAAACTAAATGCGAATATTCGCTATAATTCTCATGAAGAAAACGGGACCATAATTCAGGGTATGATTAGACAATGCCCATAAAGCAAATGGGTTAAGCCATTTAGCTATAATTACTGTTTTGAGGCAAGCTGTTGTTCTATTTAAATCTAATTATTCCCGCTAAAATCTTCGTCTTTATTACAGTACAGATTACAATACGCAATTAATTATCTATAATACGGTAGCTATAATGACGAACAGAATTTTTTTTACTGTTCAAAGGTACAGTAAAGTTTCTGGTTCGTACTTTTTTTTAATTTTAGGGAACTCATTTTATGATCCCTAAAATACCAGAAAATGTTGCTATATGGAAAGAGTAAATAAATTAGGAGGGCCACAATACGACACGGCGTTCGAGCCCGGCTAATGCCGTCCATTGTCGTAACGCATGAATTATGATTAACCAGCATCATCGGGAATCGAAAACCCGACTTCATTGTCTCTATTTCGTTTACAGGAAAATAGTGTTATCCACTCAGCTAAGGTCGCGAGCGATGGAAGTAGAAGTAACCCACAACAGTTGCTGACATCCTTTCACGTTTCTCTGCTTTCGTAACTACTGCATTTATTAGAGAAATCCAGTGTTTTTTCGGGTAAGTTGAGCTTTTTATGAATTTAGTAAATATACTCTGTATATATATATATATATATATATATATATATATATAATTTTTTTTTTTTTCTACTATTGTATAAAAGCAAGTTGTATATGATTGTCTGTGGTGATTCTGTCTGTCCGTTTGTTAACTGTTGGGTCCCTAAAAAAACTGGATTGGTTGGTTGGTTTGTTCGTTCGTTGGTTAATTCCCCCCCCCCCCTGTAATTGGGTGACCAATTATTTGGTCAATAAAACTATAGAAAAGAACGCAGCCATGAAAATCTTGAGCTTCACATTGTGTCAGGATTTGTGAAGCTTAAGATTTTCATGGCTGCGTTCTTTTCTATAGTTTTTTGACCAAATAATTGAACCCCCAGTAACTGGGGGACCTCAGGCCCCCCAATTACTGGGGGATACGACAAAAAATAAAAAACGATTTGAATAATTAAAATTTAATATAATCAGCCCACCCCAAGTAAGTGCTGGGTAACAGCTAGTATATATATATATATATATATATATATATATACAGGGTGGGCCGTAAGTTTCCATACATAGGAAAATTTAAACGTGCGTCGGTATTTGGATCAGCAGTTTCCGGATGCTTGGATTGGTCGGCGTGGTCCTGTGGAGTGGCCTCCCAGATCCCCAGATCTCACCCCCTTGATTTCTATCTTTGGGGGCACTTGAAGGCCATGGTGTATCAGGAAAAGATACGAGACATAAATCATCTAAAGGAACGTATCACCAACGCCATTACAAGCATAACGTCAACTGTGCTAATGCGTGTTCATCAACAGTGGGGAACACGTATTGAAATGTGTTTTCAAAACAATGGCAACCATGTAGAGCATATTATATAAATAAAAATGGTTGTCCATAAAAAAAATGTTTATTTTTCCTATGTATGGAAACTTACGGCCACCCTGTATATATATGTATATATATATATATATTATATATATATATATATATAATATATATATTATATATATATATATATATATATATATATATATAGGGTGTCCCAGAAGTCCTAACCAAAAGGCTAATATCATGTTGTGTTGTATATTATGGGACAGGCGGTGAACAGAAACTAAAAGTGAGTCATAATTAAAAGGATTGTATCAAGGATTCTTTTAAAAATAATTGGAATATTCTGCTATTTTTACTGATAAGGCCTTTAGCTCTCTCAAAAGAAGTTCTATAACAATATTACCAGAAAAAAGAACTTCCGTGACACACTTGTAATCCCATTCAATGTACAGTCACGTCACGACTTGGTTCCTCCCCAACTTAATCTCGTCTCACAGATTCTACAGTATGTTCCATTCGTGGTCTTTTACAAAAAAAAAAAGAAAAAAAAGTTATCTAATTTTCTCTCCAATTCTGGAGTATATCGAATTTCTTGGATTGTTCAAAAAGTTATATCGGCGAAACTATTGATTTTAAAAGACGTCTTTACCAACATAAACAAACTATACGTGTAGTTTGAATATATCCGATGAAAATTCGACCTTACATCGGGATCGCTTAGACAGGGATCATAATATTAATAACGCTCACTTATTTTTAAATATTAGTAATAATGACAAACGTAAACTCACCGAAACTTCTATCATACAAAATACTGATAATTTTAATATGAAACATGGAACCTTCAAAATTGATTTTATGACCAATTTTTTGGTTGTGAAAGTCTTGTCTCTTTCAAAATAATTTACGCCGGTTTGAATTGCCTGAGGCATTTTGATTCTCACTTTTAGTTTCTGTTCACCGCCCGAATGATGAAGGGAGATTCTCTCTAAAACCTTGACCGTTTTTAGTGTTTTATTCTTTTAACTTTTGGGGATTTTAATTGTTTTACTTAATTTTTTACACGGGTATTGTGTTTTTAATATATGCTTTGTGTTGCTTTGTGTGAGTTCAAACAATGGTTAAGGGTCGACCCCTCTGCAGCATTCCGCCTCATTTGCGGGATTTAGTGAAGGAAGGAATTGCTGTTTGAGCTGCTCCTGCCCTCGTAGCCAGCCAATGCATGGCTGGTCAGGGACTTTGCACAGAAATCTGTCTAGCTTTATTCAGGTCGGTGTGCTGGAGGTTCCTTACTTCTTTTGGTAGAGCATTGAAAAGCTTTGGGCCTCGTATTCTGAGGGTATTTTCCATCCTCATTTTCATGGCCCACTGTATCACAGCAGCTGGGACTGTACAAAATCTGCCTCTTCTCTCATTCCAGGTTGTTTCTATTTAATTTCTAAGGTTAGGGACAAGGCCCTCAAGTATTTTCCATATGTATATTATTGTGTACCGCTCGCGCCTTCTTTCGAGAGAGTAGAGTTTCAGGGATTGTAGTCGAGACCAGTAGTCTTCACCTTCCGTTTCCTCTATCTTAGACGTAAAAGTCCTTTGTACAGCTTTCAATGTTCGCAATGTCTCGTTTTCTGTATGGGCTTGTGAGTACTGAGCAATACTCAATTACTGGTAGGACTAGACTCTTCCATAATTTAAGCATGGTGTTTGCTTTTCTGCTGTGGAAGCTCCTCCAGATGATTCCCATTATTTTTCTAGCCGTTGTAATTTTGATGTTGTAGTGCTCTCTGAATTCTGTATCCGACGACATTAATACTCTCAAGATCCCTGACTTGTAGATTTGGTGTTATCTGTTTGTACCTTTTATTCTGTAGCTCCTTGTTATTACCATATCTTAGAAGTTGGAATTTTTCTTCGTTGAACTTCATATTGTTGTCTTCTGCCCACTGGAATAATGTTTCAATGTCGTTTTGTAATTTTCTTATGTCACCTTCATTCACTATTTCCTTATATATCTTTGTGTCATCTGCGAAACATGATACAATACTGTCTTTAATATCTGCATCATTATCTGCAATCATTATTATGAACAGCAAGGGAGCTAACACTGCCTCTTGTGAGACAGAGCTCACGACTTCCGAGACTTCCGATTTAACTCCTTTTACCACCACTCTTTGTGTTCTTTGCGTCAAGAAATTAAATATCCATTTTCCTAGCTTTCCAGTAATTCCTGTATTCTTAAGTTTGTGTGCTATAATTCCATAGTCACATTTATCAAAGGCTTTAATAAAGTCAGTATATATTACGTCTATGGTTTGTCCTCGACACAATGTTTCCAATATTTTCTTCTGGTGGTCTAGTAGCTGTGATAGGCATGATCTTCCAGCCCTGAAACCATGTTGATTTGGGTTGCATAAGTCTTTTTCTCGTAGGTAGTAGGTAGTTTTGCCTCTAATTATACGTTCAAATCACTTTATAAGGTGTGAGGTGAGAACCACTGGCCAATAATTCTTGGGCATTGCTCTGTTCTATCTTTAAATAAGGGGGCAATGTTCGCGTTCTTTAAGGGGAGTGGAATTTGTCCTGTGTCGAGTGATTTCCTCCATCGTAAGTATAGAGGTTTGGCAATACTCTCTCTACATTTCTTAAGAAACGTGGCACTCAATGTATCTGGCCCTGGCGCTGAATTGTCTCGCATCTGTGATAAAGCCTTAATTACATCTCCTTCGGTGAATTCGAAGTCCATTAATAGGTTTGTGCCGGAATTTGTTCTTGGCTGATTTGTATCTATGTCGAAAAATTCGTCTTGGTTTTCTACTTCCATCTCGGACTTAGGGATGCTAAACACAGAGTTAAACTGTTCCCTAAGCAGTTCCCTCATTTTTTTGGAGTCATGTGTGTATTTGGCCTCCCCGTCTATCAACGGACCAATACTCTCCTTACACTACATTTTCCTTTTCGCAAACGTGTAGAAATATTGTGGGTTATTTGTATGTTTTCTGCTACCTTGTTTTCCTCCTCGTTTGTCTTATGTATGAATGTTTATTTTAGGTCCATTTCTATTTCGCCAAGTTTCCTCTCTAGTTTGAGTCTCTTTGCATCAATTCTGCATCTATGGAGATGTTTTACGGTTTGTCTTCGTTGCCTGAATAGTGTCCTGACTTTCCTCTCGAGCTTGCTACGTTTTCTTTTCTGTCTCTCTGGGATATGTTTCAGTGTTAGAGGTTTGGTTTCAGTCTCTATTATACATAGTATTTCTTATGGAGTCTTCTCGTGAAGTAGCAATTCCCAATTTACTTACTTTAAATCTTTATTTACGTTTTCCCAATTTACTTTCTTTGAATTTATGTTCAAGCCTTCAAATATTCCTTATGACTCTGTAGGATGCGTTTTCGGACCCCTGGGTGCTAACTTCAATTGTATATCGATGAGGTTATGGTCGATAAACTTTGTGTGCGTTACCTTTTTATTTATTCTTATCTCATTGTTATTTGTCAAGATTAGATCCAAAACGTTCTCTTTTCTTGTGGCTTCACAAATTTCCTGATTAAGGGTGTAATGTTAAATAATATCTAATAGCACTGTTGCTTGGGTTCTATCATCTTTTGTAATGTTGCCATGAAATTTCTTGACAATATAACTTCATTTTTCTTCCATGTTATGAATGGGAAATTAAAATCTCGGAAAATTAGAATATTTGTTGCTGGAGTTTCAAGTAACTTTAATGTGTTTTCTACTTCATTTGTAGCAAATTAAAATTAACTTTTTGTGGCGTTTGGTGATCTGTAGATATTCATAATGGTTAGGTTCAGTTCTTTTACTTCTAACATAATAATTTCGACTGTGCTGTTTGATTTGTTTACCTTCACCCCACGAGTCCACATGTGTATGTGTTTTCACGTAGATGCAACACCCTCCCCCTCCTCTAGCCACTATATCTGCTCTGTATATGTTGTAGTCCAGCAATGCTATTTCAGTATCCTCAACGCAGTTTTCACAGCCTTTTTCGCATTTATGTAAGTGTGTTTCCGTTAGGCATATGATATCTATGCTGGCTTCGGTAGCTAAATTCTGTAAATATTGTAATTTGAAGCCTGCATGGTCCGTATAGAGGCCTTGAATATTTGTGTATAAAATACTTATCCTCTTAAGGAATGATAAGGAACTATGTAAAGCAATTTGCCGGTCAACCGTTGACAGATACAAGATGTGCATCGAACAACATGGACGACATTTTGAATAGTTATTGTAACTAGAACTATTCTCATGTTTTGTAAATATGTTTCAGAAATTTTTTTCTTTGTTTTCTTGTTTTGTAAATATATTTATGAAACAAGTTTTTTCTTTGAGTAAACTCACCTTCGGAGAGCATTTTCTTCGGTAAATTGACTTTTGGGTCACCCGGTATATCAAAATCTGTTTATAAATAATTATATTTTCCTGCTATGTTTTTTATATTTAATATCATTAAAAACTGAATGATTCCAGATTGGCCAGACAGATATCAGAGTTCCGGAACTCACAATAAATGGCCGGAATTCCGGTACAACTCTAATATTTATATACTTGAGCAAACTTCCACTAAGAACTCGTTTTTTGTTCTTAAAAGGAGAACTAAATTAAATTTTCTCATTTAAATTTTAGCACAGATTTTGTGGGGGAACATTCGTTCAACAAGCTTCGAGACGCACTGATTCTCTCTTCTAATTTTAAGTTCGTTACACTAATGCCTGACCTTTCTTAAAGCAATTTTTTAAATTAAAATTTAAAATCTCCTCCCGAGGATTTCCCTCAGGCGAAACCAAAGGGTAAACAAAAACACCTTTGAGCAATCATTCACTCTTGAGGTATCAACAACCGTTCGTTTTTTTGATAACGCGAGCGTGATTTACACCCTTCTACGCTAACCTCTGGTTCACTTCAATCCTAAGAGCAAAAGTAATTTAATGTTCGCGTAACATGAAATCGATCTTAAAATTATTTCATTTTTATTTATCCCTATATAAATTCGTGTCCTTTTGCATGACCAGTTTTGTAATTATTAACCTTATTACATTATTTCCATACATAATATATTATATATATATATATATATATATATATATATATATATATATGTGTGTGTGTGTGTGTGTGTACATTTCAACTGCAAAGAACACGCAGTATAATTAACGTAAAGAACGACGCTTGTATAGGAGAACATTCCGCGCAAGATGAGGAGGGAAAACGAACAAATGAAAAAATGAGGTAACCACCCGGGATCTTCCGATTGCCGGTCAGATATGATAACCACTACACCATGGTCCTCACTCGATCAGAAGTCGTAATTCTCTTACATACGCGCAGAAACCAATGCCCCGAGGGGGGCACCTCCTGCATGCCGCACCTATATATACATTTCAACTGCAAAGAACACGCAGTATAATTAACGTAAAGAACGACGCTTGTATAGGAGAACATGCCGCGCAATTATACGTTAATTATACTGCGTGTTCTTTGCAGTTGAAATGTATATATAGGTGCGGCATGCGGGAGGCGCCCCCCTCGGGGCATTGGTTTCTGCGCGTATGTAAGAGAATTACGACTTCTGATCGAGTGAGGACCATGGTGTAGTGGTTATCATATCTGACCGGCAATCGAAAGATCCCGGGTTCGATTCCCGGGTGGTTACCTCATTTTTTCATTTGTTTGTTCTCCCTCCTCATCTTGCGCGGAATGTTCTCCTATACAAGCGTCGTTCTTTACGATATATATATGTATGGGGATAACCAATAGTATTAATGTACTCGTTTAGATTTTATATTAAATAAATAGATAATTGTTTAATAAATAATTAATCTCTACAATATTTATTTATATAAAAATCGAGGATGACGTGCCTTTTTAGTAGCGTCTTCAACTTTATTGACTTAAAAAAATTTCTTTGCTGTGAATTGTTTAAGAATAGAGCTCCCTTTCCATTTTTTCATCTAACGTCACGAGCAGATGAATTTCCAAGTGGCCAGAAACGAATTTTTATCCGTACAAAATATGAAAAGTTCTAGAAATTTTACACCCGATACATAATAATTATCGATTTCATATACCTCGTCATGAAACGTTAAGAATTACGGGACGGGAGTTCATACAGGACAACGTTCATTATCAATGCATGAAAGTGGCAACATGCGGAAACAATATATAGGTATTTTACGCAAATCGAGTTCTGATAGATAGTTAGACTTGGGGTGAGCAAAGAGAGAGCAAATACTGAGAGACTAGTAAATGGTACTTCGATGAAACGATACTATATGATTTATGGAAAAAAATTACCGAATATCATTTAAAATTTTTTAGCCGCTTCCGGAATACCGTTTGAATCAAAGAGAAAGCCATCTTCCAACCAAGTTTGACTGGAAGATTGTTTTAGATCTAGATGGAAGAAAATGTACGCGATTATCGATATATTACTTGAAAAACTAGATGTTACTGAGGTAAGATGTTGACACATTAGTAATGCAAAGATGTATCCTTTGGATGGTGCAAATCCTTTACGATTTTGCTTTTGTAAATGAACAAATTTTTTGAGTCGATGTACTCGATCTCACTCACGGGCTTCGGCAAAACGTTTGGAGGAACAAATATAAATATGAATCGTATGAAATGTTCTTATTAAATATTACATTTACAGCAATTACAGTTGCCAGTTTTTAAATAATGGCGAACTTCCGAGATGATGATTGCTATAGGTTAAAAATTCGTTAGGTTCAACGCCTAACTTTAATTTTAGCTTCATGAGTACTTCTTTCTTCAAAAAACGGAATAATTTTTACCACTCAATGACGTACGTTAGTTCTGGATATGTTAAGTTTTAAATTAACAAAGATTTTTTTTTAACTTCCTTTAACAATAGCTTGATAAACTGTTTTATTTATCATTAATTTCTATATCTATTTGATTTCACTGTAGTGTACTGATCAATTATCCTAGTTAGACACTGATATAGGGAAATGAATAGTATAGAAGAGATATACAGGGTAGCCCAAATGTCAGGACACAGGAGAAATAATGTTTCGCGCTTTATGGTGGTATAGTATACTTGTAGATTCAGAAAAAAGTGAGGGATAAAGTGAAACAGCCTCGAGGAAAAGTAGAATGGACAGTCGATTTCAAACGTCGGGATACACCGGGATAACGTCATTTTCTAGCTGCGGCATTCAATTCACAAGTTATACTGGGTTGCCAGATGTTAGGGAAATTGGTCAACTAATGATCTGAGTTCTGCCCCCTTCAGGGCCCATTTGAATAAATAATATACTGGGTTAAGTTAAATTAGGTTAGGTTAAGTTGATTTCCGAGTGTCGAACGGATATTCCGTCGACCAAACGGGTATAATAAGTTCAGGAGACACTGAACCACACCTACTTAACGACCCATAAAGTGTATCACGACTTTTGTAGCAGACTGTATAGTGTATATGTACTCATCTACATACGGAAATTTAGAAACATAAAAATCCACATACATATAAATCGTTGAATAAATTTTTATATAAAAAGGTGTATAAATAAATATAGATGTGCGATATAGAAAGTGTATAAATGGATTAAAATTAGCTTTTAAAATAATGACTCTAAACAAGAAATTATAAACGGACATCTTTAAAATATGTGTAGCGGATCGACAAGAAATAGACCAACAAATAGACAGACAAATTCTTTCCACGCCTTCATCAAACATTATTGGAAGACACGCGTGGTCACGGATTCAGAACAATGAAAGCGTTTGTTTTGTCCCAAAAAGGCCCGTGCAAAGCAAGTTCTTCAACTGAAGGACGCGTAGGGCGGAATTTCAAGAAAGCCCGTGAAAGTCCGCGTCACCGAAGTAATATAAGCGAGATTCCACTCACTCTCACACTTACTGGCTCTCCACCTTCACGAGCAACACTCGTCCGTCAAGTGCCCTCCGGCTTCCCGCCGGAGGAGCGGCCTGCTGCTTTCTTCAAGGTCTTCAATCTATCATCACTTAAGGCCTACCGCCGTCAGCCTGCAGAAGCACTTCTTCGAAACTCAGCGCCGTTTCGTCTTCCGCCGGTTTGCCTCTCAAGCATCACCTCAATTCTACAACAAGCGAATCAACACTGGAGGCGACCGGCGCCCGGCATCTCCTCAGGCCTACGTCTGCAAGATCACCTTCAGACCATCCTGCATCTCAAGAGGCAACAACACGATCAACGATAGTCAACCAGCTTCCAGAGGACGATCAACGACACTTCGAGCCTACAGTAATAGGTTCACTCGACACTTCAACAAAGGTTTTCATCGTCCCGGTAAGATAAGTGCATCTTTTCTAAGTAACTCTCGAAAATCGAAAAGCCTACACCAGCCTACCGCCGAACGGTAGGCTATACTCCCAAAGTGTGTGTAATTAAACGTTCCAACTGACTCTCGTTAAAACGCAGTAAGCCTATTACTCAATTCAAGTGTCATTTCAATACCGTAATTCCGCGTATCATCCGTTATTGTGTTCAATTCATATATTTATGTGATAACTAAATATTCTCTTGGCGTAATCATTTAGCAGCACATAATGGCCTTATATATAAATGATATTTGTGTAACCATTGTCAAGCATTTCAATCCATTAGTATTAGGCCGCATCATTTATTCTGTTCATCCATTCAATCCTCTAGCCTACTTAATCAGAGTGTCACGTATTCCATTCACTGTACTAAACGCACGTGCATTCTTTGTCATTTACTAGGCCCATTCGATGTACCATTTTGCATGCCATTTACATACCATCAATGAATGTATTAAGTGTCAAATAAGCTATTAATCATTCATCTTACTAGCTAAGTTCCATGTCATCAGCATAACGTAAAGGCTATCAAATAATTACTGTCAATCCTTCGTTAATTACCGTGAATAAATAACTACTTTATTTTCATAATAAAATACAAAACAATAAGGTACTTTTTGTAACCTTATATTAATTTGTTCAGGAGTAATATGAACTGGTGATCCCGAAGCAATTCGAATCACTCGGTATTATTATAATAGGCCTAGGCTTTAGCCACTTTCAATTGGTGATACTTTACATCATAAATTATTAACCCAGCCTATCATTAATACTCAGTCATTGCATCAATTAATCACTAGCATACAATTAAATCATTATCACCTTAAACGGCTAAAACTAGGTCCACTATATATGTAACTAATTATTATTATTATTATTAATATATATATATATATATATATATATATATATATATATATATATATATATATATATATATATATATACACACACACACACACACACACACACACACTTACCTTACACCTTACAAAGGTTTCGCGTGATGATTTCTCATTTCGCGAAGGTCAAGCTTGTCGCCTCTCCTCTCGAGTTGGCCTGGTGAAGTAGTGAGTTGGATTCTTGCGCTCTCCACCTCACATAGCCAGGTACGCCCGGCTCATCGGGGATTGTTGTGAGCCAGGCGTCTAGTCTGAGTGGTTCCCAACCGGTTTTGGCTTATGGCCCCCTTAGGAACCTTATTTTTTCCTGTGGCCCCCATAAGCATTATTTTCAGTAGGTAATATGCAAATTTAACTCTATTTTACAAAATAACATTTTCCTGTGGCCCCCTTCAAATGTGCCATGGCCCCCAGGGAGCCATATGGCCCCCGGTTGGGAAACACTTAAACGACTACCAGGCGAACTGTGAAAACTGAGTTCTGTACTGACAAAAGAGAAATACAAATTGACAACTATAACATCCTCCGAGTTGACAGAACAGTGAGACGTAAAGGAGGGTGTGCTATTTACACACGCGAAAGGCATATGGCAGAAATGACTATAAGTACCTCAAACAGCTACGTACGAGGGTAATTCAATAAGTATCCGCACTTTTTATTTTCACAATTTTATTTTCACATCTGATAGATTATAAACACATCACTTCTCAATATAGTCTCCCTGTTTCTCAATGCACTTAGTCCGGCGATCTACAAGCTTCCTAATGCCATCACAAAAGAATGTTTTTGGCTGTGTGCGTAGCCAGTTATGCACCGCCTCCTTCAGGTCATCATCGCCTTGGAATCGCTAACCTCTCAAAGCGTCTTTTAGTGGTCCAAACAGGTAAAAATCCGAAGGTGCCAGGTCTCGACTGTAGGCTGGATGGTCGAGAACTTCAAATTTAAGTTCTTGAAGGCATTTTCTAGTCTGTGCAGCGGTATGAGGGTGCGCATTGTTGTGTAACAGAATAACACCTTCCGACAATCCCTCTCCGTTTTGTGCGAATTGCTTGCTTTAACTCATTCCGAAGCATGTCAGAATACGATGCACTTGTTACTGTAGTTCCACGCTCTAGATAATGTTCAAGGATAGGGCCTCGTGTATCCCAAAACAGTGTTAGCATAACTTTACCTGCTGACGGCTGCGCTTTGAACGTCCTTGCAACAGGAGATGTTGGATACTTCCACTGCATGCTCTGTGACAGAAGAGCACAAGCGTAATCGTATGCACGTCTGCTCTCGTCTTTTGGCGTGGTATCATAATGAAGGTGAAAACTTTTTGGAGCGCATTATCACTGGAGATGAAAGCTGGATCCATCAATGAACCAGAAAGCAAACGACAGAGCATGCAATGGAAGCATCCAACATCTCCCGTTGCAAGGAAGTTCAAAGCGCAGCCGTCAGCAGGTAAAGTTATGCTAACACTGTTTTGGGATACACGAGGCCCTATCTTTAAACATTATCTAGAGCGTGGAACTACAATAACAAGTACATCGTATTCTGACATTCTTCGGAATGAGTTAAAGCAAGCAATTCGCACAAAACGGAGAGGGAGATTGTCGGAAGGTGTTATTCTGTTATACGACAACGCGCGCCCTCATACCGCTGCACAGACTAGAAAATGCCTTCAAGAACTTAAATTTGAAGTTCTCGACCATCGAGCCTACAGTCCAGACCTGGCACCTTCGGATTTTTACCTGTTTGGACCACTAAAAGACGCTTTGAGAGGTCAGCGATTCCAAGGCGATGATGACCTGAAGGAGGCGGTGCATGACTGGCTACGCACACAGCCAAAAACATTATTTTGTGATGGCATTAGGAAGCTTGTAGATCGCTGGACTAAGTGCATTGAGAAACAGGGAGACTATGTTGAGAAGTGAAATGTTTATAATCTATCAGATGTGAAAATAAAAAGTGCAGATATTTATTGAATTACCCTCGTAGAATGTGTAGCAGCAAAAGTTGAAAAATTAAATATGGTACTAATTGTAATGTACAGACCCCCGAACACGCCAACCACAAAATTCTCAGGTTCCATTACAGAGGTAAGAAACTAGGTAAAAGATCTACATTCTCCAACCCCAAATATTTTTCTCTGTGGTGATTTTAATTTTCCATTCATGAAATATAAAAGGACAGGAAAAATATATGTATACACCAGGACAAGGGGTGCCCACGGGAAGACCAGGAGCAGGTAAAAATGCTACTAGCGCTAGCTGATGAATTTATGTCAACGCAAGAAATAACAGAAAACACAAGAAAAAACAACTGCCTAGATTTGGCATTCACAAACAACAGCAATCTAATTGATGACGTAGAAATATCCCCAACTATAATATCGGATCACAACATTATTGAAATAACAACCAATATAAAAGCAACAGGAAAGGAAAGAACACGAACAACAGAAAGAAGCAAATTCGAAATTTTTATCATAATTTCCACTCCAAAGCTATAAACTGGGAAGATGTTGCATCCAACATGGAAGTAATAGATTGGAAAACCATCTTCAAAGCCAAGACAACGGAAGAGATGCTAATGACCTTCGGGGAGGAGACGCTGGAAATTGTGGAAAGACATGTCCCAAAAATACAACAAAGAGGAAAGAGAAGCAGGTTCGAGAGACGAAAGAGGTCATTGTTCCGAGAGAGAAAAAGAGTGACTGCAAAATTAAGTAACTGTAAAGATAACAACATCAGAAAAATATTTAATGATAAACTGCAGAGTATCGATTGCGTCATACAGGAACTAATTGAGAACCATACAGAAAAAGAAGACAACGCTATAAAAGCGATAAAGGTTAACTCAAAATACTTCTATAATTTTGCAAAAAGGAAGTCGAAAAACCACACGCCTATCGGACCTTTGAAAAAGGAAGACAGTGCTTTATCTGATGATCTAACAGAAGTATCTGAAATATTAAGAGTTCAGTACGAATCATCTTTCAGTATCCCAAAAACTGACAAACTGATATGCGATAGAAACGCGTTCTTTGAAGAAGAACTACAAAGGGAAAGTATAACGGACTTCGACTTTACGACAAATGATATTACACAAGCTATCGGGAAACTAAAAGCACACTCAGCGGCAGGACCGGATAAATGGAATGCCACACTGATCAAAAACTGCAAGAATGCAATCGCTGAGCCCCTACTGGATATGGAGACGATCACTAGACACGGGAGAAATACCGGGCATCCTGAAGAGCGCAAACATAGTCCCAATATATAAAGGAGATCGATCCGAGGCCAAAAACTATAGGCCAGTGTCGCTTACATCTCATCTCACTAAAATATTTGAAAGAATAGTTAGACAGAAAATCTATGCCTTTTTGGAAACTCGGAAAAAATTCAATGATAACCAACATGGATTTCGGTCAGGCGGATCATACCTAGCACAACTAACGGAACACTACAACAACATTATTGATGCACTGGAAAGTAATGAAAACCATGATATAATATACACAGACTTTGCCAAAGCGTTCGACAAGTGTGACCATGGAATCATAATACATAAACTGAAATATATGGAAATAACAGGAAAAGTCAGAATCAGAGGTCCTCAGCTCAGTACCACAAGGAACAGTATTAGCTCCACTACTCTTCATAATCATGCTAACTGACATAGATGAGGACGTTACCAGAGACAGCACAGTAACATTCTTTGCCGATGACAAAGATCAGTAGAAAAATAAGAAACTCAGAAGATATAGGATCTCTACAAACAGACATGAACAGAATGTACAAGTGGACGGAAGACAACAATATGAAGTTTAACACTGAGAAATTTCAACTGTTACGGTACGGAAAAAGGGAGGACCTAAAATCCATGGAATATTAATACCCCAAATGGACAGGAAATTCAGAGAAATTCTAAAGCAAAAGACTTGGGAGTTGTAATGACTGACGATGCGAAATTTGAAATACAAAATAAGATAGCAGTAAACAGAGCAAAGAGAATAACGGGACAGATACTGATAACCTTTAAACGAAGTGATAGGAATATAATGATTCCTCTGCTGGAAACACTGATCATACCCAAAATTGGAATACTGCTCGGTCCTAACATCCCCATATAAAAAAGAAGACATTAGACAGCTAGAAAGAATTCAGAGAAGTTTCACAGCCAAGATTAATGGGTGCGAAGAACTAAATTACTGGGAAAGGTCACGCGAATTAAACCTATATTCACTGGAAAGGAGAAGACACACACACACACCATTATTTACACTTGGAAAATAATGGAGAAACTAGTCCCTAATCTTACTCTGAACCCTGTAAATCCCCAAACAACGGTGGGAAGTAGAAAAGGAAGACTGTGTCGTGTTCCCAAATTAAAGTCTAGACAGGGAACATCCTTAAACCTGAAAGAAAATAGTTTTGTTGTGAGAGGACCAAAACTGTTTAATCAGCTGCCCAAAGACCTAAGGAACACGAATGGTGTTGCAGTAGATATCTTCAAAAGAAAACTAGACGCCTGCCTCAAACAATCCCCAATGAGCCGGGCGTACCTGGCTATGTGAGGTGGAGAGTACAAGAAACCAACTCACTACTTCACCAGGCCAACTCGAGAGGAGGGGCGACAAGCTTGACCTTCGTGAAATGAGGAATCATCGCACGGAACATTTGAAAGGTTGAAAGGTATATATATATATATATTATAATATATATATATATAATATATATATATATATATATTATATATATATAAATGGCCACCAAGGTCTCCAGACTTCTCTCCGTTAGATTATTGTTTGTGGGGGTGGATGAAAAGTCAAGTTTACAAAAGAAAGGTGGATACACGAGATGAATTGCTCGCGCGCATTTTGGATACTGCTGCTGCCCGCATAAAGGAACGTCAAGATCAACTCGGATGAACAACACGCGATCTTCGCACACGAGTTGCAAAGTGCATTGAGGTTGACGGTGGGGTTTTCGAAAACGTATTGTAAACTGTAACAAATTTGTCATTTCTGTATCTGATACCATTCAAAATGCCAATGTTTAAACATTAAATGTTAGAAACAGTAATTGGTTTCTCTTTCTTGATTACCATTAACAATGCTTTTGTATTTGTAGATTCAAACAGCTCTCTCTGTGACCATTCAGAATTAGACACATGTTCATATGAACTTTTTTCCCACAATGACCGATATTATCGCCTCCCGAGGTATTGACCTTTCCTCCTGAAACACCCTGTGTGTGTATATATATATATATATATATATATATACAGTATATATATAGGGTATCCCATAAGTCTGGAACCATATGGTAAAATAAGTAATTCATGTTTTTCCGTTTATGCAAGTGTCCATGATGTCTTTGAGTAAGGAAGAACGCATCCAGGTAATTCTGTTCGTAGGAAATCGGAGTCAGAGGGAGGTCGGTGAGGAATTTAACAGATTGCATCCCGACCGCGCGCGCCGATACACGCCGATACCACACAGCTGTGTCGGCAAACTTGTAGCAAAGTTCAGGGAAACGGGATCCATAGGAGATAAACCACGCAATGGACCTCCGAGGACACCCACCGACGATGACACAGCGGCTACCATCCTCGCTCATTTCACAAACAGTCCCCAAAAGTCTCTCCGGCGTTTTTATCATTTTGCCCAGGGTGGGCGGAAAGTAGCTCCCTATTTTGGATTGGTAAAAAAATACGTATATTATCCATTTATTTCAGAAGAAATAATATGAAAAGGTAGGCATACATGGTAGGTTTTCTCTAAAATTCAATGTGGGCTCCAACTCTTTCCACCAGCTTCTGGAGCCGCCCAGGAATGGCGTCCACTGACTTTAGCAGGAACTCCGGCGGGATGGAGGACATGACTTCCCGAATTCGGTCCTCCAGTTCTTCCAATGTCCTCGGTTTGGTGCGGTAGACTTCTTCCTTTACCCACCCCAAAAGAAAGAAGTCGCACGGTGTCAAGTCGGGGCTCCTGGCTGGCCATTGATGTGGACCACGACGACCCATCCAACGCCCAGGGAAGTGGGCATCCAGCCACTCACGGACAACAAGAGCGAAGTGCGGAGGGGCGCCATCTTGCATAAATATCAGATCGTCGATGTTCTCCCATGTGCTGACAACCGGCCAGACCTCGTTTCGCAACATAGCAAGGTACCGCTCAGCATTCATGGTGTTGCGCAGAAGGAACGGGCCCACAACCTGATCTGAGGTCATACCACACCACACCGTTACACTGAACCGATTCTGCCGTTTTTCAGCGGTAACCATGGGATCCTCTCCTGCCCAGTAGTGGCAATTGTGGCGGTTGACAAAGCCTCCGACGTGGAACACCGCCTCGTCGCTCCAGAGGATGTTGCGGAAGAGATGGGGCCAGTCTTCATGCCAAGCCAGCATGATTTCCCCGAACTCCATGCGAATGTCGCAGTCCTCGTCCGAGAGAGATTGGCAGTAATGCGGCTTCCACGCACGCCAGTTCAGCTCCTTCTTCAGCACAGTTCGCACTGAGTAGCGGGAGAGTCCACTTTCCCGAGCTGCCTGGCGAGTTGACTTTCGTGGACTCCGTGCGAACATTTCCTGAACTGCCTGCACCGTCTCCTGGGCCCTGGATGTCGAAGGGCGACCACATCTTCGAACATCTGCCACAGACCCCGTGGTCATGAGCTTCGAGTGGCAGTTCTTGATTGTTTTCGGGTCCACTTGGGCACGTGGTCCGTGAATGGCCCGCCACCATCTTTGAACTCGAACGACAGATTGCCAAACTTCGTACCGTGCCGCCAACTGGGCACGCTCCTGCAGTGTTAAACGCTCAGCCATGTTACCCTTCAATCTGAAATGAAAAAAAAAAAATGAACGTTACAATTGTACCACTTTAGAGAACACAAGAGAACACTTTAGAGAAAAAAAGATTACCGTTACAATTGTACCACTTTAGAGAACACACCATAACAATATACCAATACAATCACAATTTATACATAATTTATATGTAATTTAAATTAGGGAGCTACTTTCCGCCCACCCTGTACAGTATATATATATATATATATATATATATATATATTATATATATAATATATATATATATATATATATATATATATATAAAATTTAGGGTGGTTCATAAAATCGCACTTTCGATTTTTCCAGCTCTCACCCACCTAATCTGTCACTATAGCAGAAAATAAATTGTAAAAAATTTCACTCACATCGGTGCATAATTAGTGGTCGCTCATGGAGTTATATATGTTCTTCTCTGAGTTACTCATTAATATGATCTATTGCAGGTGCTAATTAATGCCGTTTTCTACTCTTTCACAGGTTGAAGTGTTAAATATAGCTATATGAAATAGATTTTAATTGATATTGGTATCCATATATTGGTTTATATTGGTTACATTTATTTACGGCGACGGTCATGTCAAAAGCACGTGGTTTTTACTTGTTCCATAAACCGGACCAAAAGATTTTAGGCAGTAAACTGCCTTCAAATGGCCAGGTCCTAGGTGTTTTTTTGCACCATCATGTTGTGAATAAGAAAGGCACCAAACAAAGCGCCGAAGAAGTGCTGGAGGAAGTTTTCAAATTTTGGGAAAGAGCCCGCATACCAACACGCCGGAAGGAGCACTGTTTGGAGAAGCTTTTGGTCTTGTTCAAAGAGTGGCAGGCTTTGAAAAAGAATAAGGGAAAGCGAAATCCAAAACAAGTCCAAAACGAGACGTCTTTCAAAAGCAAGCTGAACAATTTGTTCGACATTGCACATGGAAACGCTCTCCAGGTAATCCAGTTTCAATAAGATCGCGACTTCCTTCTCGCTCAAAGAGAGCCCGGTCGGCGTGGCACAATGGGCTCCGTCGACAAAAAATTGGCGGAGAAGGAGCAGAAGGTTGCAAAGTGGAAAGCAGTCGAAGAGCAAGTCTCGACATCCCAAACAGCCGAACTTGCTTCTTCAAGCTCTGCCGATGACGAGTTTCTTGAGGGAGCCACTGGAGGTTGTCCTTCTCCCCGGCAAAAAGAAAACGCCAGACCAAGAATATTTTCAACTCAGAATTATCTTCAGCCTTAGACAGGACGGGGGGTGAGTGACCGGATGGTGCTTTACATTGTATCGGAAACAGCTCGCAGCCTTGGCCAAAACCTCGAGGAACTGACTCTCAACCGATCATCTGTGAAGAGCAGCCGAGAGCATCATCGCAGGCAGCAGGCTGAATCGGTCCAAAAAGGATTCCATTCCGGACCAGTGGTGGTGCAGTGGGACGGAAAGCTTCTGCTAGACCTTACCAACAACGAGCAGGTGGACCGGCTTCCCGTCTTAGTGCTCACCTCAGATCGCAACTGCCAGCTCTTGGGAGTGCCAAAAATAGCTTCGGGAAGTGGGCAACAGCAGGCACAAGCAGTGTTCGATCTCTTGCAACTTTGGGGACAAAGTGAAAGAGTGGTGGGGATGTGTTTCGACACTGCCACTACTAACACTGGCCGTCACTCAGGATGTTTGCTCCTAAAGCAGAAGTTGCAGAAAGATCTGCTTACTTTGCATGCAGGCATCATATCATGGAGCTAGTTGTCGCCGCCGCGTTCACGGCGTGTCATGACGCAATTTCTGGTCCTAGAGTTCTGTTATTCAAGAGATTCCAGCAACAGTGGAACTTCATCGACAAAAGCAAGTTCCAAACAGGTGTCGGCGACCCCACTGTTGGTCCATCCCTATTACCAGTCAGAGAACTTTTGAAGTTCGCCAAAGACCAAATCCAGCGCGAAACGTACCGAGACGATTACAAGGAATTTTTGGAACTCGCCATTGTCTTCCTTGGTGGAAATCTTGAATCACCGATTCGATTCAAGCGCCCAGGTGCGATGCATCAGGCTCGCTGGATGTGCAAGGTTCTGTATTCTATCAAGATGTGAATGTTCCGGTAGCATTTGCAACATCTCACACTGAAAGAGAAAACATGCTTGCAAGACATGAGTATCTTCGCTGTGACAGTCTACCTGAAGGCATGGTTCACTGCTCCGATGGCCGCTTCCGCTCCAGCCCAGGAACTTTGCCTCTTGGAATCATTGAGGTCGTATCCACAGCAGAAGATCTCCAAAGCAGCCAGTCAGAAGCTGGCAGGAAAGCTTTGGTACCTCTCTGAGGAAATGATTCCATTGGTCTTCTTCGATGCCGATGTTCCATCTGCAACGAAACGTCGGATGGTCGCAGCCCTATACAAGAAATGGGGTGGAGAGCAGATTCCAAAGCGTGTCAACCCGCCTCTTTAGTTCGTTGACGAAGAATTCGGTGAGGTTCTTCGAACGACTGCAATTGTCTGCAGGTTTCTTGAACAAAGATCCAGATGAATGGGAAAAAATGGAGGAGTTTCAGGGGGCGCTTAGGGTTGTGGAAAACCTCAGGGTGGTGAATGACCACGCCGAGCAAGCTGAGGCCCTCGTTCAACACTACAGCGGCCGCCACACCAAAGACGAGGAGCAGCTGCAGTATCTGCTGCAAGTAGTGTCGGAGCATCGCCGGAAGTTTCCGGATGCCAGAAAAAGCTCTTTGACTGGGCGACAATGAGTGGTTGCCAACCATGACACCCCAGGCACGTGCACAGGGGGGGGGGCTTGAGCCCCTGCCCTTTTTCTTCTTCATATCAAAAGTGCCCTTTTAGTCAAAATTCATAAATATATTGATTCGACATAAATTTGAATTAATTAGTTATATTTTTATTTAGTTACTGCTACTTCAACAGATTTTCAAAAACTGGAATTACTTTGATCTACGATTTTTTATTAGAATAATAAACTTAACATACCGTTACTATTATTTTGTCAATCAGGGAGGGCGTCCCTAGTGGTAACACTGACTGCAGCTGTTCACTGTTGATTGCGTCTCGGGTATGTGGGTGTAGTTTACTGTTTATTTATTTTACGTTAACCTAAGCTAACTAGTGATTTCTCACTGATAATTATGGTAAGTTGGAATCCAAAGCAGTGTGACATTACTCCAAAAAATATTGTATGACATTACTCGTAAAGTTGGTAAAAACGTCCACGTCCCCTACTTAGTCTTAGGCCTACTAGGCTAGGCCCATCAGTACACCAGTGTGTCAAACGATGGATTTTGGGTTTCAGTACTGGCATGAATTTCATTAAATTAATAAATGATTTATTAAACAACATATCATAACCTTTTCATTTTTAATATGAAATTGATTTTTAAAAACAATACAATTTTCATTAAAAGTGAATAAAAATACCTAGATTATTATTATAAAATGATGCAATTTTTCCGCAAGGACGACAATTACGGTAGATCCTTCTGCCCTTTATCCTGCTGATTGATACTTATAAAAGTTATAAGTAAAGTAACTATTTAGAAATTGCATGCTATTAAATATTGTGAATTAAGAGCTGTGGCCATCATATTAAATAGCCCACAGTATATTTCTATAAATCTTTAATTTATAGTTTCATATTATTCCATATTTAAATGTATATACAGCAGAATACTGTAATTTATATGATGAGCAAGCTAAAAGTCAATATAAGTAAAATTGAATAATAATTGTAAATACACACCAATATTTCAATATCTTCATATCTTTTGAAAATCTTGCAATAAAAACGCCTTTTTACAACAAATTTTCATTTATTTTCTTTAATCAGCTTTATATACAAAAATAATGCATTGAATTTAATGGAATTTAAGAATATTTACCACATACAATTTTAAAATTTTTCTTTGTGTGTGTATACATATATATAGCCTATATGGCATTGCGGATTTCATTTTTAAAAATGTTAGGGGAGTGCCCTTTTTTCAACTGAGCCCCTGCCCTTCTGAAAGTCTGTGCACGTCACTGTGACACCCCCATCGTAGAACGGATAGTACTCATCCATCAGCTCGTTGATTTGATGGGGGGTGACCCAGAGGCGGTGGAGCTGTAGTGCATACCATATAATACCTATTACAGTGATAGAGGGATAAATTTTGAAACTCGTGAGCGACCTCTAAATATGAACTGATCGAAACGAAAATTTACTGCAACATTTTCTCACAGAACCTCACAACTGCAGTAGGTGGGAGCTAGGAAATATTAAAAAAAAAATTTCCCCATATAGTTCTGGACCACCCTAAATTTTATATATAATATATATATATATATGAAAATGAAAAGGTTTATTGGCAGACTATAGTCCATATGACAAATATTATTAATACAATGACAGTTCACATACTAAGGCTAAAAATATATACAATTGATTCGAAATAATACAGTAATGCCGAGGTTAAGTGGAGCTACAGACAGACGTTTTCGTACCGAGAAGTCCATAGCTTAGAGGATAAACGGCAGGACTCATGGATAGCTTGGATAATTGGGTTGGTTGATTTTTTAATTCTTTGCAATAGACTGTATTGAGCACGTCTTGTTACCTCCGGGAAGCTCGGGACATTGTGGGTAGCAAACATTTTCGAAGCTGAGCATCTCGGGGGTAATTTATGTAAGAGTCTAAAAGACCTGTTGTACAGCAAATTTAGGCTTCTGCCAGAATCTTTTTTATAATTCACCCAGAGTTGCTGTCCGTATATATTACTGCAGAAAGTAGGAAAGAGAGTCTTTAGCTTCACTTGTACATATATGATTGAAAGTAATTTGATAATAGCGTATGAATCATTTCAGTAAATTAAAATTGAATCTGGAATTATTATCATAATAAAGACAGACTCGAAGATTGAAATAAAAATTTTGAAAAGCTTTTAGCAAACAAAGATTTTTGCCTTTAATAAAACGAAATATCATTTAATAATTTGTAATGTACATCGAAAACTGAAAAAGTGTATATATATATATATATATATATATATATATATATATATATAGCAAAGAGTGATGATTGTAAAAAAAAAATACTGCTGGGAAAGACATCGTAAGTTACATCTATATTCACAGGAAAGAAGAGAGAGATATGAAGGGTTGTCCCCAACAACTTTATCGAAAATACACACGTAAATCTGTGAAATAATAATAACTACTTGAATCGGGTTATTATAATTACAGAATCGGTAGTGACAGCCACCTTATTCTTAAGACTTTCTGAGTTAGGCCTATCGGTATACGTGGAAGGGTTGTATTATTTTGTTATTTTGGAGTAACTGAATCACCTACGGCAAGTCTATCTCATACGAGAGTAGGCCTTCGGTTTAGAGGATGTTAACCACGGCCTGTTTCGGCTTTAGGCCTCACTTTTCTGACAAGAACCGATCTGATTATTACTACTATGGCAACCAGAATTTACTACACCCACTATACCACGATACCACTACAATATAGGTTAGCTCCTTAAGGACGGCGTCACTAGTCCCCACACAATGTTTGTTTAGAAAATGTCACTGATCCACTTGTGAGCATTATTTGAATGACATACAAGTCACACTCTGGTATGAAACACTTTATTAAAAAAAAATATTATTATATACTTAAGTCATGGATATGAAACAAAAATAAAAAACAACTATAAAACAATATACGAATTGTTTTAGATCGAAATTTCTCCTTGTCTCCTCGAAGAAAGCCTTCGAGGATTTTCCCTTTTACTGTCTCTAACGTGACTGCTCATCCACCTCTGTCTCTCTCTCTCTCTCTCTCTCAACTAACCACTGACTCCATTACCACTGCTCTCTCTCTCTTTCTCTGGTGCGCTGTTCTCGACTGCTTCGCTGGACACTCCCTGGTTCACTCGGGAATCGTGTTCGTCAGTTGTTATGGTTTCACAAAATCTTCATTGTTTTAGTTTCCACGATTTCTTAAAAGAAATTTAGAATACATTCATGCACGGTCTGTGTTTAACATATAAGTTTCTCAGGGGACCATTCTGAGTTTGTATATATATATATATATATATATATATAAAGCGAAATGTTTTACCTTTTAATTGGTCTGAGAGCCCACTAAAGCCTATACTAAGGTTTAAAGGTTAAATTAAATAAAACTGAATATCACTAGTTCAGTTAATATTTGTTTCTTCTACCTTAAAATTTTCTAATATCACTCACTCTCTCTCTCTCTCTCTTTATATATATATATATTATATATATATATATATATATATGGGCTACGTCGTGGCCGATGTCGTAACGCCGCTTCTCGGAGATCAGCGAAGTTAAGCGACATTGGGTCTGGGTAGTAGTTGGATGGGAGACCGTCCTCTTCTCCCAGATTATGTAGCGACCCGTGGTTTGGATCCCACGCAAAGCTGTAGGTCCCCTCCGTCATATGACCTTAGATGTTGCGAAGGAGGTTAAACAACCCCAATTAAAAAAAATATATATACATATATGCAGAGTACATACACATACACACACACACGAGTATAATCTTTTAACCATTTTATTTAGTAATAATAAATTTATATATCTCTGTTTCGGAATATGATTCAGTTACATTCCTTTTATCTTACTCCATTTTTTTCCTGTTGGTTAAAATGATTCCAATTTAGTTTTGAAACTTTCTCTCATAACTTTAAATTGAAAAACTTATTTCCTTAAATTTTACTTTGAATTTCAAAAAAATGAATTTTTGTGTTCGAGATTCTGGTTAACAATTTTGTTTACCTTTCATGATAACTTTGTAGATATATATATATCAGGGGCGTATATGCAGGGTGTGCTAGGTGTGCGCCGCACACCCAATAGATTTTATGTAAATTAATATTTAATTAACCCTTTGTCTCACTCTCTCAACTTTAGTCGAGACGAAAAAGATGCCCCTAAGCCTTAATTCCGTGCTCGACTGTTACACTAGTCGAGATGAGAAATGAGCTACTTCAATTCATTTGTTCGGATTGTCTTCACAACCATTCGACAAAATTTTAGTACTGAGCGATAGAAGCGTCCCAGAGCTTGTTTGAGGTGCGAAATTTCAGTATTGCGATGCGGCGAGGATCCGCGATATATATATATATATATATATATATATTCTTTTCCCCTACTATGGGAATATAAATTTGTTTACCCTCTGCCAAATCAAATGGAAAAGGGAGAGAGCGAGGGGTCTGTGGACAGAACACCTTCCATATATGGTAAAGTGGGCGGGGCCTATGTTGCCATGGCCCGCGTCAGACGACTTCTCAGTGTTATTGCTCACTATTTTTCTCCAAAAAGAAGACTTGAGTTTATGTGTAAATAAATTCGATGCTTAATTAAAGGAGCCCGGAGGAAATTGGTGTTAGATTTTTTACAGTTCACCTAAATTCTCCAAGTGTTTAGTGTAATATTGAGAAGGTGGATTGCGTATGCTTACCATGTTACTATTAAGATTTATTAATAACTAAGTTAACATGAATTTCAGTTATTAATTTTACTCCACATGATATTCCGCACACCCAGTCCCCACAGTCACCATCCGCCACTGATAGATAGATATATATATATATATATATATATATATATATATAATCATGCGGGTTGCTTCTACAGAGCTTCAATTTAATATTTAGGAGAAATCCAATGACAAGGAGAAATGTAAATGCCATGAAAAGTCTTCTTTAATGCGCAACGTTTCGAGCAATACGCTCATCTTCAGGCTGTTTAATAACAATGTGAAATTAAAATCAATCAAAGGACCCATTTCAGGTACCAAGAAATATTTTATATCCTTCGGCACTGTAATACAAGGAAGTTGAGGGCTATAAACATTATTTAAGAAGGATCTAATTAGTTTGTCTACATATTGAACAGGAAAACTATTATTAGTAAAGTATGATCTTAGATTATTAAATTCATCATTAAGTAAGGTAAAACTAGAGGTCAAATTATATCCTCTGAACAGGAGAGTTTTAATACAAGACATCTTATAGTTGAAATCAGTAAAACTAAAAAAATTCATGCCCAAACCAGTGAAAGTGGGTTTCCTGTAAACTGATGTAGTAATAGAATCACCGTTTTTCGAAATTAAAAGATCTAAAAAGGGGAGGGAGCCATTTTGCTCAGTTTCCATTGTATACGTTATATTGGGGTGCAAAGAATTTAGGAAGTTAAAGAATTGTTGCGCTTGTACCGCATTATCAAAGACTGCTATCGAATCATCAACGAAGCGTCGATAGAAAATTGGCTTGAGATGAGTGGGAGATTGTCTAAAAATTACACTTTCTAAATGAGTCATAAAAAAATCAGCTGCTAACGGTCCGACAGGTGATCCCATCCCTACACCATCAATTTGTTGGTAAACCTTATTGTTGAAAGTGAAATAGCATTGTTTGAAGACCAATTCTAAAAGTTCCTTAAAATGAGACAATGAAAAACCATGAAAATTATCAACTGAGCTAAAAACCCTATCTAAAATAATGGCAATAGTTTCAGATACAGGTACATTTTTGAAAAGCGACTTTACATCAAAACTGACAAAAAACTTTTTTGAATCGAAGTTTTTACCAAGGAGGTCTTTTTGGAATTCAAACGAGTTATTTATAGTGTAAGCATTTTTCGCAAAGGGTGACAGGAGACGAACAACAAATTTTGCCAATTGAAAGGTGGGTAAGTTATACGAAGCTAAAATAGGACGGAGAGGTGTTCCAGCTTTATGGATTTTAGGCAGACAGTATAATTGAGCAAGATTAGCACCAGATGCGAACAACTGAGAGTAAGTATCATTTTTTATTATCTTTAAAGACTTTAGTCGTGACAGAAATCTATTAACCTGGTCTTCTAACCTTACAATGACTTTATGACAGGTTCTAGAATTTGTTTGAATTTAGTAAGATCACTTAGGATTTCATTAGTTTTGTTCACAAATGTACCTGTATCTGAAACTATTGCCATTATTTTAGATAGGGTTTTTAGCTCAGTTGATAATTTTCATGGTTTTTCATTGTCTCATTTTAAGGAACTTTTAGAATTGGTCTTCAAACAATGCTATTTCACTTTCAACAATAAGGTTTACCAACAAATTGATGGTGTAGGGATGGGATCACCTGTCGGACCGTTAGCAGCTGATTTTTTTATGACTCATTTAGAAAGTGTAATTTTTAGACAATCTCCCACTCATCTCAAGCCAATTTTCTATCGACGCTTCGTTGATGATTCGATAGCAGTCTTTGATAATGCGGTACAAGCGCAACAATTCTTTAACTTCCTAAATTCTTTGCACCCCAATATAACGTATACAATGGAAACTGAGCAAAATGGCTCCCTCCCCTTTTTAGATCTTTTAATTTCGAAAAACGGTGATTCTATTACTACATCAGTTTACAGGAAACCCACTTTCACTGGTTTGGGCATGAATTTTTTTAGTTTTACTGATTTCAACTATAAGATGTCTTGTATTAAAACTCTCCTGTTCAGAGGATATAATTTGACCTCTAGTTTTACCTTACTTAATGATGAATTTAATAATCTAAGATCATACTTTACTAATAATAGTTTTCCTGTTCAATATGTAGACAAACTAATTAGATCCTTCTTAAATAATGTTTATAGCCCTCAACTTCCTTGTATTACAGTGCCGAAGGATATAAAATATTTCTTGGTACCTGAAATGGGTCCTTTGATTGATTTTAATTTCACATTGTTATTAAACAGCCTGAAGATGAGCGTATTGCTCGAAACGTTGCGCATTAAAGAAGACTTTTCATGGCATTTACATTTCTCCTTGTCATTGGATTTCTCCTAAATATATATATATATATATATATATATATATATATATATATATATATATATAATAATGTGTGTGTGTAAAAATGAACAATGAATAATTCCTATATTTTTATATTCATTCGTATAATTCTTATATAATTCTTATATTCATTATATTCATATAATACTTATATTTGTATACATTTATATTCATATATTCATTTTTACAGGAGAGTCCAAAATCGCGTAACGCTGACGCGAGTTTGGATAAATTTTTTATTTGCTTTCTATTTTATTTCTGCCGAATAATTTGTGAATTGTTTCTTTTTAAATTACTTAATCATTTTTTTAGATTTAGTTTAATAATGAAACCTGGTTAAATTCTGCAATGTTCATTTTCTGTATACATTCTCTCTCCGTTATAAAAGATGAAATCATGTCTTGCTTAACGTTTAATTTTAAATCTTAAGCCTTTAATTTTTGCTCATATGCATGTTTAAGTGTAATTCATAATAAAATGCATATTTCAATTTCCATTTTTAGTTAACTCGGCAGATCATGATAACATCAGATCTGTCAATATGCGGTTTAAAATAAAAATATGGCTTCATCTTCAAATATCTTGCTTATCTGTTTAGACGTTGCTACAGCTAAAATATTTACCTTATCTTCAAATATTTTGCAAAATAATGCAGCCTATTGAGAATGAAAACAAAACAAGTCAACATTAAATAATAATTATGCCAACAAAATTTGGGTATATAAACTCGTGTAATTTTTCAAATATTGATTCTGATTTGACTGATCTAACTTAGAGGCTGAGCATTACTTGTAACTTTTTAGCAGTAAACTACAGTAAGAGAATATCTTTGTCTTCTTTTTCGAGCCTTGCTCTCTTCAGAGAACTTAGTCTTAAAAAGAGAAAAATAATTTCCCGATACGTTACTAGAAGAATCGGGGAACCTTCAGAGAATTTAGTAAGCTCCACAGAATCCTCCGATCCACTACAAGAAGAAATCGGAGAGTAGTATAGAAGAAACTACTGCGATTCCCTATACGGTACCAGCTACTCCAGAGTAACAAATCCGTTGCTGCCACCTAACTAGAACCCCTGTCAACTTCGAACCGACCAAGGCCATAGACGGAGGGGTATATATATAATTATATATATATATATATATATATATATATATATATATATATATCAAAGCTTTCCCCAAGGTACACGTTTTTTCTCCTTGCGTTCCTTAAGGAGAAGTTACGTAAGGTTACACTTTTCTCCACCCTCTCCGGACATCCCAAAAGTTAGGTTATATAAAATATAACTGGAAAAGGGTTCAGCAGGTTACGAATGTCATTGTCAAGATAGCATAGTCAACATAATGTATATAGTCTAACACCTATGGTATGTAAAATTCAATGCGCCAAATTTGGCCTTGACTTATGATCTGTGTTCGCAACATGGCTGACAGGATATTTATTTATTTTTTTATTAGAATGCATTATCCCACGGTTTAGTAGGTATTTTTCAGTATATATGTTTTTAGGTTATTATGTAATGATTTTCAGTCATAAAAAGCTAAAAATAATTTAGTTTTGATATTGTTAAATGTATATTCATATGTCAGTACTTGAGAACCGGCCAACCAAGGGGAGTGGGGGCTTGTTTACAACCCAGTGAAGCCAATAGTCACGCCTTGATATATGTTGAATTGAGAGTCCTGATTGTTAATTAGTTATTATAATGTTAAAATATTATAAATGAAAATGAAAAGGTGTATTGGCAGACTATAGTCCGTATGACAAATATTATTAATAGAATGACAATTCACGTACTAAGGATAGAAATATATACAGTTGATTAGAAATAATACAGTAATGTCGAACTTAAGTGGAGCTACAGACAGACGTTTTCGTACCAAGAATTCCATAGCTTAGAAGACAAACGGCAGGACTCATGGATAGCTTGGATAATCGGGTTGGTTGATTTTTAATTCTTTGCATTGGACTGTATTGAACACGTCTTGTTACCTCCGGGAAGCTCGGGACATTGCGGATAGCAAACATTTGCGAAGCTGAGCATCTCGGGGGTACAAAGGCTTCGAGATTGTTTTCTTATATCTGAGTCATCACTCAAGGAGCTGGTGATAGTTTGACCCAAATACTTAAACTCTCATTTTAAACCTAACATCAGCTAGCTGATTACAGCTTTTAGGATGAAATTGCATAACTTTTAGGATAACTTTTATAAATAATGATTTTTTATGGTGCCAGACTTTGGAGTAATAGGTGTGTAAGAGGTATAGAAAAATTCATGACTGAAATTTCAGCCATGAACGTCAACTTGTGGGTTGCTAGAATATGGGGAATGAGTCGGGGGCATAACTTGGCGTTGAACATTGGTTTATTTCTGGTCTAGAATCAGCCAGATTGGCTGGGCGCAAGTAGAAAACATGTGATCTGTATGAGTATATGCTATTTTGACTATGCGGATGGGCAGCCCGACGGAAAGGTTCGGCTAGGGAAAGGTAAAGTGCTGATTATAGACATTCTTTTCAACTTAACTTAAGATAATTTAATGCTGGTTTGTACTAATAACAAATAAAAAGGTAAAATTCAGTTGATTTCGGTGAATTCCCTCATCAGCATTAGATACTATACCACTCAACCAGCACGACGTATATACTGTATATAGATAGATAGATATTATAGATAGCTAATAGATAATATAGATAGATATTATAGATAGATAATAGATAGTATAGATGGATATTATAAATAGATATATATATATATAGATATATAATCTGCTGTCATTTTGTTTGCAAGATTTAGAATTGTTTGTTGTTTACAGTTTCGTTCTTTGATTTTTATGAAAGAAGGAAATGATCGTTGGGAAACAAAAAAAAAACAAAAAAAAAAGAGAAATTGGGACCGTAAAAAGAAATTTTTGAAGATTGACGAACACGGAAGAGGAACGCAGAAGTAAATAAGAAATTAGGAATATAAATTACAGAATTGGAGTTCGAAAATAAGATGGGCAACAGACACTTTTTCAATGAAGTAAATGGTCAGTGCATATTTTGAATACTTTTAAATTTTATGTCCATTTAGTAAAATTAAGACAAGAATTTTCAGTTCGTTATTTTTTCCTGTATTTTAAGTTGAAATTTACGACTAAAATTATTTTCTTCTGACTATTTATACATATTTTTAGTATGAATTTGCGAGCCTTTCGTGTCATCCAATTTTTATGTGACTTACTTTGGCGTTGTCAACTACAAATAGTATTGTACTGTAACTTTAATTCCATTCTTTAGGTCTATTAGCAGTAAAACAAAGTTCAAAGATTCCTCTCTTTCACAATTTGCTTCGGTTTTGTTAGGGAATTGTATACCCAATTTCCTTCCTTAAGTTCTTAGATCCCTTTGCTTCAAATTAGGGCCTAACGACATTTGATCGATGTGAAAAAATCGATGAGTTATTGTGGGACAGATTAAGTTAAGCGAGGTTAGGTTAGGTTTACGTTACGCTATGTTAGGTTGTTACTTGTTTTAGAGTGTCGATGATATGTCCCATCGACAAAATGGGCATAGGTTCTCAAATTATGGGGTATACTTCATGAAATACATTTTTCCAAAAGTTTTGGTATAATCCGTGTACAGAGAATTATACGAAGGCCACTCAGTATATTTTGCCCCACCTTTTTTCTTTACCCAAGTTCCAAGTCTCATCCCCAGTCACATTTCGTGAAAGGAAGTCATCCCCTTCTGTCTCGTATCGAACAAACAACTCGGAAGCAATTTCTTTTCTTTGGACTTTGTGATCTTCAGTCAGTTCGCGAGGAACAAACCGTGAACACACTTTTGAGTATCCCAGTTGCTGAATTATCGTATTCACACTTCCTTCACTAATTCCTAGCTCCAGTGATAGCTCCTTGTATGTGACGCGCCAATTTGATCGAATGATGCCGTTAGCACGTTGCACAGTGTGAGATGTGACAGCTGATGCCGGGCGACCGCTGCGTGGCTCATCATCGAAGCTGGCTCTCCCTCTCTCCGATGATCTCACACGTTTAGACCAGCGTCCAACTGTGCTTCCATCAACAACAGCATCTCCGTAAACGTTTTGTAGACGTTTGTGAATATTTCCAAGTGTTTCCTTCTCTGCGGTTAAGAACTCGATAATAGCTCTCTGTTTACGACGCACATCACTGTGAGACGCCATTTTCGAAACTGCGTTAACCATCGGTTTTATAGAAGGGCGTTTAAAAGCGGTTTTATACAAGGGGGAGAGGTTCAAACTGGAAAAATCCGGTTATGTGAAGCGCAGAAAGTTCAAACTTACTGCCCAAAAGACATTTCAACCCCATGTCCTATTATTTAGCTAAGAAAAAAGGGCGGGTGGGTGGGTGGGTACCTTGTGTCATTTGCTCTGTACTTTACTGTACATAACGTACTCTAATTTTCTTACAATTATAAGAGTGAATTTGTTACATAAATCAAAATGGCTTCAACAAAGAGTGGAAGTGTTGCTAACTCGGAAGAAAAGAGAAAATATACTACTTTAACCCTGAAAGATGGGTTAAAAGTTATTAAAAAGTTGGAAAGAGGATATACACCGAAGCAAATAATAGCAGAACTTCAAATCTCAGCACACCATTAATTACAACCAAAACGAGCTTCACCTTTAGTAAGTAGAGCACAAAAACAACTGTATGTTTAAAATGTCGATAGAAATCCCCCTGATAATCTGGGCATTCCGCTAATTTGGATAACCACTCCCCATATTCAGTCCGGAAAAGCGAGGGTTTACCGTATTCACTACAGCAGTGATGCACAAACTCTGGCCCGCGGGTCAAATGTGTCCCCCGCGGGTCTTTTCAGTGGCCCCATGAGTCTTTTCAATTCAATGAAAAAGTTAGAATATAAAAGTGACCCAATTTATGACTTAGATGGAAAGTAAGTAGGCTAATACATTTAGTTATTTTCTTCGCTTGGCCCTCACATCAAAAAAGTTTGTGCACCACTGCACTACAGCAATTCAACTGAATTGTAAGGTTTCATCCAAAAAGCGACAGCTTAAAACGGGCTGGAATGATATTATAGGATTGGAATGTTACTAGCTCGAATCCTTTTAGAACGAAGATATGTTGCTTCGCTGGATAAAATTTTCTGTTGGAAATATCAGACCTTTTACTGGAAATATTCGTGACCAAATCGGATCTGAAAATTTTTAGTTTTCTTGTTTATCTTTGCAGGAAATGAACAAGAACCTATACGAGTATATTTAAAATATTTTATACAAGTGTTATATCCTTTCAAACGTGTGTGTGTGTGTGTGTGTGTGCAAAGTGTACCTAATTATTCTTCACAGTTCACTGAAATACGAGTAACACAATTTTAATGATAAAAATAATTACCACTTTGTTTTTTTTTTCATAAAATAGTAAATTTCTCCTTTTCAATACTATTCTGTCGAGCTATTCTTGTCTATAAAGTCTGAACTAATTCTGCCTTACTCTGACTTAATTTAGTTATGATTCATTAAGGAATCAGAATTTATTTAAATAATTTACTTTGGGATCTTGTGTTTGTCTTGGCGTGCTGTATATATATTATATATATATATATATATATATAATATATTATATATATATATATATATATATATATCATATACACCTTACCTTACAACCTTACAAAGGTTTCGCGCGATGATTCCTCATTTCGCGAAGGTCAAGCTTGTCGCCCCTCCTTTCGAGTTGGTCTGGTGAAGTAGTGAGTTGGTTTCTTGCGCTCTCCACCTCACATAGCCAGGTACGCCCGGCTCATCGGGGATTGTTCTGAGCCAGGCGTCTAGTCTTCTTTTGAAGATATCCACTGCAACTCCCTTCGTGTTTCTTAGGTCTTTGGGCAACTGATTAAACAGTTTTAGTCCTCTCACTACAAAACTATTTTCTTTCAGGGTTAAGGATGTTCCCTGTCTCGCCTTCAATTTGGGAATACGACACAGTCTACCGTTTCTACCTTCCACCGTTGTTTGGGGAGTTATAGGGTTCAGAGTAAGATTAGGGACTAGTTTCTCCATTATTTTCCAATTGTAAATAATGGTGTATCTCTCTCTTCTCCTTTCCAGTGAATATAAGTCTAGTTCGCGTAACCTTTCCCAGTAATTTAGTTCTTTGCACCCATTGATCTTGGCTGTGAAGCTTCTCTGGATCCCTTCCAGCTGTCTAATGTCTTTTTCATATGGTGATGTTAGGACCGAGCAGTATTCCAATTTGGGTATGATCAGGGTTTCCAGGAGAGGAATCATTACATTCCTATCCCTTCGTTTAAAGGTTCTCAATATCTGTCACGTTATTCTCTTTGCTCTGTTTACTGCTATCTTATTTTGTGTTTCAAATTTCGCATCATCTGTCATTACAACCCCTAAATCTTTTGCTCTGGAATTTCTCTAATTCTCTGAATTTCCTGTCCATTTGGGGTATAATATTCCATGGATTTTACGTCTTCTCTTTTTCCGTAGCGTAATAGCTGAAATTTCTCGGTGTTAAACTTCATATTGTTGTCTTCCGTCCACTTGTAGATTCTGTTTATGTCGGTTTGTAGAGATCCTATATCTTCTGGTTTTCTTATTTTTCTACTGATCTTTGTGTCATCCGCAAAGGATGTTACTGTGCTGTCTCTGGTAACGTCCTCATCTATGTCAGTTAGCATGATTATGAAGAGTAGTGGAGCTAATACTGTTCCTTGTAGTACTGAGCTGAGGACCTCTGATTCTGATGAAGATACTCCTTGTACTGGAACGACTTGCCTCCGCTCACTAAGGAAATTATATATCCATTTCCCTACTTTTTCTGTTATTCCCATATATTTCAGTTTATGTATTATGATTCTGTGGTCACACTTGTCGAACGCTTTAGCAAAGTCTGTGTATAGTACATCATAGTTTTCATTACTTTCAAGTGCATCAATAATGTTGTAGTGTTCCATTAGTTGTGATAGGCATGATCTGCCTGACCGAAACCCGTGTTGGTTATCATTGAATTTTTTCCGAGTTTCCAAAAAGTCATAGATTTTTCGCCTAATTATTCTTTCAAATATTTTAGTGAGATGAGATGTAAGCGACACTGGCCTATAGTTTTTGGCCTCGGATCGATCTCCTCCTTTATATATTGGGACTATGTTTGCGCTCTTCAGGATGCCCGGTATTTCTTCCGTGTCTAGTGATCGTCTCCATATCCAGTATGGGGACTCAGCGATTGCATTCTTGCAGTTTTTGATCAGTGTGGCATTCCATTTATCCGGTCCTGCCGCTGAGTGTGCTTTTAGTTTCCCTATAGCTTGTGTAATATCATCCGTCGTAAAGTCGAAATCTGTTACACTTTCCCCTTGTGGTTCTTCAAAGAACGCGTTTCTATCGCATATCAATTTGTCAGTTTTTGGGATACTGAAAGATGATTCGTACTAAGCTCTTAATATTTCAGATACTTCTGTTAGATCATCAGATAAAGCACTGTTCTCGTTTTTTAAAGGTCCGATAGTCGCATGGTTTTTCGACTTCCTTTTTACGAAATTATGGAAGTACTTTGAGTTAGCCTTTATCGCTTCTCTTGCGTTGTCTTCTTCTTTTTCTGTATGCTTCTCGATTAGTTCCTGTATGGCAACATCGATACTTTGCAGTTTATCATTTAATATTTTTCTGATGTTGTTATCTTTACAATTACTTAATTTTGCTGTCACTCTTTTTCTCTTTCGAAACAATGCCCTCTTTTGTCTCTCGAACCTGCTTCTCTTTCCTTTTTGTTGTATCTTTGGGACATGTTTTTCCACAATTTCTAACGTCTTCTCCTCTAACTTCATTAGCATCTCCTCCGTTGTCTTGGCCTCGAAAATGGTTTTCCAATCTATTACTTCCATGTTGGATGTCACATCTTCCCAGTTTATAGTTTTGGAGTGAAAATTAAAAATTTCGAATTTGCTTCTTTCTGTTGTGCGTGTTCTTTCCTTTCCTGTTGCCTTTATATTAGTTGTTATTTCAATGATGTTGTGGTCCGATATCATAGTTGGGGATATTTCTACATTATCAATTAGATTACTGTTGTTTGTGAATACCAAATCTAGGCAGTTGTTTTTCTTGTGTTTTCTGTTATTTCTTGCGTTAACATAAGTTCATCAGCTAGAGCTAGTAGCATTTTTACCTGCTCCTGGTCTTCTCGTGTGCCCCCCTTGTCCTGGTGTATACATATATTCTTTCCTATCCTTTTATATTTCATCAATGGGAAATTAAAATCACCACAGAGAAAAATATTTGGGGTTGGAGAGTGTAGATCTTTTACCCAGTTTCCTACCTCTGTAATGGAATCTGAAAATTTTGAGGAAAGAAGAAGCAAATTTGGGACTTTTAACTTTAACTCCAAGACCATAAATTGGGAAGAAATCAGATCACACATGGCCCAAATAGAGTGGAGAACAGTCTTAGAGAATAAAACAACGGAGGAAATGCTAACAACCTTGGAAGAAAAGACGCTGAAAATTTTAGAAAAATATGCTCCGAAAGCACAGCCAAAAGGAAAGAGAAACTGGCTAGAGAGGCAAAAGAGAAGAATATTCCGCAAAAGAAGGAGAGTAGCGGCGAAGTTAGCTAACTGCGGAGACAACAATGCCAGGAAAGCAATACAAGAAAAACTGGAGAATATCGATAGGGAAATACAAACCCTGATTAAGGGCCATACAGAGAGGGAAGAGGAAAAGTTGGTAGAAGCAATAAAGGAAAATCCAAAATACTTCTACAGCTATGCGAAAAGGAAACCAAAAACACGCGCTACCATTGGGTCCTTAAGGAAAGGAAATAATGAACTAACAGATGATCTAAAAGAAATATCTGAAATATTGAGAGCCAAGTATGAATCGGTCTTCAGTGCCCCAAAAAGTGATAAAGCGATAACTGACATAGATGCATTCTTCGAAGAAAAATTGCAAGGAGAATGTATAACAGACTTTGATTTTATCCCAGAAGATGTAGCGAGAGCTATAGGCCAAATGAAATCATATTCAGCTGCAGGTCCGGACAAATGGAACGCGCTACTGATTAAAAACTGTAAAAATGAAATAGTTACACCCTTATACTGGATATGGAGAAGATCCCTAGACATTGAGGAAATACCGAGCATCTTGAAAAGAGCGAACATTGTCCCTATATATAAAGGAGAGGATAGATCTCAAGCAAAGACTGTAGATCAGTGTCATTGACGTTCCACCTCACCAAAATATTTAAAAGAATGGTCAGAGAGAAAATTTGTGACTTATTGGAGAGACTGGAAAGATTCAACGAAAATCAGCACGGATTCCGATGATGATCATGCATATCACAACAACAATATTCTAGATGCACTGGAAGGCAATAAAAACTATGTCATAGATTTTGCTAAAGCTTTTGACAAATGTGATCATGGTACAATATAATAGCACATAAAATGAAACATATAGGAATAACAGGCAAAGTGGGAAAATGGATCTACAACTTCCTTAGCGAACGTCTACAGGTCGTCAAAATTCAAGGTGTATCATCATCAGAATCAGAAGTACACAGCTCAGTACCACAAGGTACAGTACTGGCCCCACGCCTGTTCATTATCATGCTAACAGACATAAACAGTGGAGTAAACAGCAACAGTCTAGTAACACTCTTTGCGGACGATACAAAGATCAGCAGAAAAATCAGCGATGCAAATGAAGTGGAGGCCTTGCAGAGGGACACGAACAAAATATACAAATGGTCGGAAGACAACAATATGACTTTTAATACCGAGAAATTTCAGCTCTTGAGATATGGTAGAAATGAGGAACTTAGACTACATATCATGCTCCAGATGGACAGGAAATTCAGAGAAGCACGAAAGCGGTCGACTTGGGAGTAATAATGACCGATGATGCCAAATTTGAGGCACAAAATCAGATAGCAATAAACAAAGCAAAAAGAGTCGCGGGACAGGTACTAAGAATGCTCAAAAGGAGGGACAAAACAGTGATAATTCCCCTGCTAAGAACACTGATCATACCAAAACTTGAATACTGCTCATTTTTGACGTCCCCATATAAAAAGGAAGAAATTAATAAGCTAGAAGAAACGCAGAGACATTTCGCAGCCAAGATTGATGGCTGCAAAGAACTCAACTACTGGGAAAGATTACGTAAACTAAATCTGTACTCCCTGGAAAGAAGAAGAAGAGCGGTATACCATAATCTACATATGGAAAATTATCGAAAAACTGGTACCAAACTTCAAACTAAACCCAATTACCATCCAAATAACGCTAGAAAATAGGAAAGGCAGAATGTATAGTGTTCCCAAATTAAAGGCCTGACAAGGGACATCCTTGACACTGAAGAAAAATAGCTTGGTTGTCAGGGGGCCAAGACTTTTTAACCAGTTTCCAAAGTACCTCAGAAACGTTACAGGGGTCAAAGTTGAAGTCTTCAAGAGAAGACTAGATGCCTGGCTTAGGACGATACCAGATGAGCCGGGTGTACCTGACTATGTGCGGCGGAGAGCGCAAGAGAGCAACTCGCTCCTCCACTAAGCCAGGCCTAGAGGCGGGGCTACCGGCTTGACCTTCGTGTGAAGAGAGACCAACACACGGAACGTGAAAGAGGTTAACGAAGTGTGTGTGTATATATATATATATACCGGGTGGCCCAATAAAAATGGCACCAATTTTGAGAAGTGATATCTCAATAACCATTGCAGCTAGGGACTTAAAAAAACAACCAAATGAAAGATACTTCTTTTCTCTTTAAATACTTATTCTATGGCTTGATGGTTATAAGCCCATATAATGCCCGAAATTGGCTTCCAAACAAAATATATTAAAAAAAAAGTTGCGCATTTATATTTATTCCTTGATCCTAATTTTAAATGAAATTTTTCTATTCCAGACCCCTCAAGATGGGATTGAGAGAATCTGATAAGAACATTATACAAGCACTACGTGAAGAAAAAGGATATTCATTAAACAGAATCCTTTACGAATTTCCAAATAGAAATTGGAAAAAAAGAACTGTGGCACATTTTTTACAAAAACTTAAAGAAACCGGCAGCAGTCAACGGCGTCTGGGAAGTGGTCGACCAGAAACTATTAGAACGCCAGAAAACATTGAAAAAGTAAATGAAATGGTTTTAAGTCAAGAGGAACAACCGGGAACAAGTAAAAGTGAACGTGAAGTTGCGAAAGAAACCGGGATTTCACGTTCATCAGTACAGCGAATTATTCGCTGTACTGATGAACGTGAAATCCCGGTTTCTTTCGCAACTTCACGTTCACTTTTACTTGTTCCCGGTTGTTCCTCTTGACTTAAAACAATTTCATTTACTTTTTCAATGTTTTCTGGCGTTCTAATAGTTTCTGGTCGACCACTTCCCAGACGCCGT